>JAOWAN010077063.1:0-10805 GCA_028566635.1 Lobelia cardinalis
ACACTTATGTACAAGTGTGGTTCTCTAGAGTGTTCTACAAAATTGTGGTGACCTCCGGGACGTTCTAGAGTCTTCCCATCTCTTTAATCTTCTGCAAGTCTCTTGAGCAATCTAGAACCTTCCGGGATGGTCTAAAAATGTGGGGAAAAATTATGGGCCGTGTCACTAGGCTCACTCTCTTGCATTCGGGTCGTAAACTTAAGAATCCGAAAATATTACAAAATTTATATTAACAGTATTGAATATAAGTTTAAGATATGTAAGAGCCCTAACTATATATCTTACTCAATTTCATGCTTTTTCCTTGTCAACGAGAGAATGGTTTGTTCGTTGCTCTGTTATATATGCATGCTAATCAATGCGGCAAGATTTCTTGATTAGCTGTCAAACTTATTTCAATTTCATGATTTCTGATCAAATCAGCTGAGACATTGACCAAGTGAGTCTGTCTGCCTCACAATAGATGTATCTAATTCAATCTAGTAAAAGAATTATCCCGCTGCATTCTTCCTGAATTTCTATTCTCGATTCTTTCAGCGACAGCGCGGTACAACGAGTGCTCGGAATGAGGGGCCGCTTGTCTTGCAAAGGAGAAATTCGGAGCCAAGCCGTTCTTCTCTTCTATTCATTATTGCTTGATTACTCTTCCTCTGAATCGTACTTATCTTACTCTGAATCTTCCTTATCAGAGTTTATTGACACTTCCATTTTGTAAGACAAAATGGAATCTAAAGGATAACTGTGAGTTGTTAAAGAACATGACTAGCGCACACTCGGTCAATGCTATCAATTGAGAACATTTTTTTGGCATAGTGCAAGACTCATGGACGTTGGTTTTCATCCCATCCTCTATCAAGTTCTTTGTCATGAGGACAATCCTTTGATTTGGAATCTATATATCTTTTAGTGAGCAAATCCTACAGGCTTTAAGATCTAATTTTTCAATCAATGCAAAATTTATCTTCTTGAATGCTGCATAGTCCCCTTTGCTGAACTGTTGTACTACAAAGATCTTTCTTTAATGAAATTATACCTTCTTGAATGCAGTTGGTTAGCTGTTGATTATCAGTAGCTATCAATTCTGTCGATCTTTATGGAGAACTTAAGTGATTGTATCAATTCACTTGTAGGAGAATTATTTCCTTGATTGCGTGGGTCTTTAGTCTTGTGAATGAATGATGCGTTTGACAGGTCCATGAGCGATTAGCTATTGATCCTTGGGTGATCAGCAGTTACTTTTAGTTTTGAATGTCTATGATAGACTATCAATACTAATCCTTTAATTAACTAGGATTAATAAGATGAAGAATGGTTTTGTTGGAATTGAAATTCGATCAATTGGAGTTTGAGGACACGATGGAATCTGGTTTCATTTATGCTAAATGATGTGCACAATCTTCAATGTTGCAATTGAGTAAATGCACATTCTGAGTGCAGATTATCTTCTGTGACCAATACCTTCTTTGCAGTTTTCATATATATATATATATATATATATATATCTCCATTGCAATTGATTTTAATTTTTCAACGAAGGCAGGTTGCATTTTCCTTTTTCCAAGATGGTGCCCAATTAAATTATTTAAATGAAGACATTGGTTGTTCAAGACTTAGTATAAAACGGGTTCATTTGGATCTTCTTTTTATCACATATTTCTTCATTTTTTTTTTTCAAAGATGTTATTCTTCTCTTTATCTTAGATAGTGTCTTGCAGAGGGAAAGACTCCAGCTACCGTTGATTCATAATCTTCGTATGAGGATTCTGACTTGTTCGATGAAGAATATAATTCCAGTCGAAGGTTGTTGTAGTGGAGTCTGAACTTTGGAAGGGAAGACCCAAAGTGCAAATTGGAATGGGCAAAGAATCATTTCTTTGTCTCTTCCCTCCATGTTATCCTAATCGCAAGTAGGTTATGCGATCTTATGACTCTATTCGCAAGCATGCACATGACGTCTCAGCTTCTCATAAGCCAAAGCACACTCAAAGGATTAAGCATGCTGCATTGGCTAATTATTTGGTCAAAAACATGGGTCCTTGGGAGAAAATTGTGAAGGAGTACAATAAGGATTCTTCCTTCAATGGTGGCTGTGGTGAAGGTGCGACAGGAGTCAAGTTGTATCTGACGATGTAATAATGTTGTTGCATTCCTCGTCCTCCCCCCCCCCCCTTTTTTTTAATAATGCAATGGGATGAAATGTTATAACTTATAATGGAATTATTTGATGATATTCTCTTTGTTGTTGTAGTTTGCAAACCATTAAGCCAATAGGAAACCAAACTTGATAATCAAAATTTTGATTTTGATCAAAATCAAATCAATAATGAAATCAACATAGCAACCAAAAAGAAGTGAATTGGTGTTTCCAAAAATTTTTCATAATAAGGAAAACATTGTTTGTACAGAGATGCCCTACCAATCTGTTATAATGTTCCTAATATTTTTTTTTTCTTTTTCTTCCTCCTTTTCCTTTTTCTTCTATTTCTTCTTTTTTCTTCCTTCTTTTTTTCTTCTCGTAAATCTCTTTTTCTTTTCGTAATCTTTCAACGAGATATGAAATCATATAGATTAGTGACAATTAGTGAAGCCTTTTTGTAAAAGTTGTATCCTTCCCTACTTTGCTTTGCTTAGTCATCAATATTATTCTTCTGATAAAAATGATTGATCAGGCCGCTAGTCTATATCTATCCATAAATTATCATATTTTATGTTTGATACATTAACTTTGATTTTCTCAGGAGTGAGTAGAACTGCCTGAAATCCTCTAGTAATTTTGCACAGGGGATGCAATTTCTTGGTAGGCCTCTGAGAGGGATATCCTCTTCCTCTAGCTCTTCCTCTTGTAAAGATCCCCCTTAGTGTTATCCTTCTTATTCCCAGAGATTGTATAAGGGATTGCTCTGATCTCTCCCTTGCTTCATTTGTCACCTTGTCTTTGGCTACCATAACCTTCCCCAATTCTTGTTTGGGCTTTATTTTGAGCCTTTCTTTCAAAATTCTGTGGTAGACTTCTTGGTGAGAAAGTTGTATGCAAACTCTGGATGGAAATACTCTCCAATTTTTTGCTTGATATGAATATCAACAGGGATATCTCTCAGATTTTGGATGCGAGATGAGGTTTGATTATTGGATGCAATATTTGTGATTGTTGATGAAGGGTGAGATGATGGTTGTAAGGGAATGATCTATAAATTTTGGGTAGTTTGATTGGTTTTGTAAGTTCAGGAGAGGGTGTTGTAGACTGTTGGTTTTGTTGAGAGGATGAAATTGGCTGTTTGAGGATATTTGAGTTGGATTCATTTGTTGATATGGTTTTATGTTTCTTGGAAAATGGTGAGGGGGGGAGGGTCTTTAGTTTGCTTGCTTGAAGATTTTTTGTGTGTAGATGTACGTCTGGGATAAGGTTTGGCAGTGGTCTTCCTCTCCAAAGTTTATAGGGAGTCTTGTTCAAGAATTTGCTGATCAAACACATATTTTGAGTGAAGCATGATGGGTTAACAGCCTCTGCCAAAAAGTACTTGGGGGCTGGTGTACTTCAGATATCTTAAGTATTGGCACCTTCAATAACGATTTGTTCTTTCTTTCCACAAATCTATTATATCATATAAGGGATTACCGTTGAAGAGAAATTAATTGTGCCCAATCTCATGGTCATCACAGTGTTGAGAAACTCCATAGCTTTTGAATTCTCATCCATTGTCAGATCTTACACTGACTTTTACGATTTGAAGTTGTCTGAAAAGTTGTGTAGCCACTCTGTATGTGTCATCCTTTGAATGCATCATCTCTACCCACGTGTACCTGGAATAGTCATCAACAATTATAAATCTGTATCTGGAGCCACCCGGACTGGAGGTTGTTACTGGTTCAAATAGATCCATGTGTAACAATTAGAGTAGCACAGATGTTGAAAGGCATGATTTTGGTTTAAAACAAGTTTTAGTAGCTTTACTTAAAGCACATGCGCGCCTTGCATTTATCAAGAGGGTCCGTTTATATAAGGAAGTCCTCTCACAAAGTTTTATTTGAAGAGTTTTGATAAATTTTTGAAATTCAGATGAGAAATCCTTTTATGCCAAAACCAATCGTCTTTACTCAACTTTGAGCAATTAAACAAAGAGGAGAATGAACAGAGAGCTCCCAAAGGTTTATTGCATAAACATTTGGTTTTCGAAAACTAGTGAGCATAGTTGAACAAGTTGAATGTCTTTTAATGCACTGTAAGTCAGAAAAGACACTCTCCAAACCTTGCTTACAAAGTTGAGAGATGATAAGCAAATTATGATAAAGGTAATTACTGACTAATGAGACCTTGGCGATTTCTATATGGCTCTTATTAGTAAACTAAACCCTACTGTTTTACCATAAGAACTGGCACCAAAGATTATTGAGGGACTATCTGTACGAACAATGTTGGAGTAGTTGAGGAAATCTTTTCATGTGAGTTGAACATCCACCGTTAAGAATCCATTCATCAAGCACTTCCTCCAATGCCATCATGCAAATCTGCAATAACAAAAGTTAATTGGTCCCTTCTATTTCTTTATTTGGGTCAAAGAGATTAGTTAGCCTTAGGATTCCACATTAAACGTCCCATAGAAGAGTTCTTTAGGGCACCAAGTGCAAGCCTCTCAAGTCATTCCGCAGCCTAGTGGACAGATTCATCACATAGAAAACAACAAATGAGACCTAACTTCTGAGTAGATTGCTGGACAGAGCTATGTCCTTCGATCTCAACCATGGGTTCCATGCCCTTAGAATTTTGGGTAGGCATAAACTTTACTGGATTCATCACAAAGGGGGGGAGAGAGAGAGAGGCCTTCTTGATGTATGCCCTTCCTTTAATAGTGGTACCTTCAGAAACCTTTCTTGGGGCAAGCTCTCCGTCGAAAACCCTACTTTCAAATGGCATGTCATCAGAGGCTTTGCTCTTCTGTTCTTCCATCTTGGTCTGTGCCTTCTTTCCTTTCTTTCCACTATTCTTTGAATACTCATGTTGGACTTTAGTTTAGTCCCTCTCGTGGGGTCATGAGATATCTTGAGGGATTGCTCCTTAGGGAGTCCGCAGAAACATTGTCTATCCTTAGTATCTCAAGTACTAGCTTCTTGCATCATGTTCGTTTTGTAGCCAATATCAAATTGCAACTGTTATGTTTTTGGATTTCCAACAATGTTTTCGTAGCAGGCTTGGAACTTTGAAGAGAATTCATGATCTTATTCAGGCCCAAAAGAAAAAATTATTTATTTAATTATTAAATAAATATAAAAATCCGTAAACTAATTATTAAAAAAAATACAAAAATCTCTAATAGCTAATAAAAATGTTCACAATACAAAGGGGATCAAGAGGGAGGGGATGTCGAGATTGGGCTGCAAGGTCGAGTCGAGTTCATGATCAGAAGAACGCACATGTGGTGTCTGCAAGCGCTGCACGGGAACATAATAGGGCGTCGACGTCCCATATCCGGGGTATGAAGTGAAGGGGGCGGGGGAAGACCGGTGATAACTAGTCTGCATCCTCGCCTGCTTGGCTGCCGCCAAAAAGCGGCCTGCACATGACCTCAAAAATTCTCCTCACACGAGATCTCTCATCTTAGCCTTCCGCTGGGCTCTCGGTCCATCTCTCTGCTGAGTCGCGTCGGCTTCTAACTCCTCAGCAACTGCCTGCGTTGAAGAAGGCTGAGAAGCTTCTGCTGGAACCGAAGCACCTTGTTGTCTTCGAGACGGTAATCCCAACACATGCGTCTCGATCTTTTACGAACAATGATCAGTACTCGTTCGAGTCGGTACTAACTCCAAGAAATCAAGAAGAGAAAAGAGAATTATCGACCTGATTCCGGTTGATACGGTTATCAGAGATGAGAAGGGAAATCTAGCTTAACTGCTATTCATCATAACTGTAAAAGCGTTCTGAAACCAACACAAATACTAAGTCCTTGCGATGTGCAAAGACGATTGTACCCCTATTACATAAACTAGAAATTAATAACAGTACTTAAATACATGAAATGAACCTGATTAACAATGATCACACATAATCCACAAGGTGTCTTGGCTTCACTCTTGTACGTGTGATGTTCCTTGGCTCCCCATCACCATGCTTCACTCTTGTACGTGTGCTCTTCCTCGGCTCCACATCACCAATCACTCCATCTTCCTCAACATCATCACCAACCATCTTCGTATCACGATCTCCCGGAATTCATACACTCAAGCGGATTGGGCCTTTTGGATCAAGCTTCGACTCTCGTACCACAGCTGATCGTCGAGGGATCGTGATTGCTAGCTACTACTCCCTTCTTCCCCCCCTCCGGCTGACAACTAACTATCCGGGCAGCCTCAACATCGTAATAGGGCAACTGCAATATGAAAAAAAAAAAAAAAAAGTTAGCATAATCAGACTCAACTTATTTGAAAAGAAGGTATACTTCTTCTTCAAAGGAAATGAAGATAGTACTTTTTAGGAGAAAAAATAAGCACACACAAAAAAGAAAAAAAAAAATGAAAAGAGGCGGAAAAAGAAATGACTCCATTAAACCTTTAAATAAGAAAGTTTATATTGCTTTCTCTGTGGGAATATTGTACATACGACGTGGTGCAATAAATTATTAGTTTATGGGAGAAAATAAAGTTATTAATTTGAATTATAAAAGTGAGAATTGAAATGATTAGTAATCGTTCCTTTTTCATTGGTGCAAAATCCATATGGTAAAAAAATAAGCGAGATGTGTCATGATGCGGTTGCAACAATTGCACCTAATAATTTTCCGCTTAATTTCACCATTTTTTAACCAAACACTTGTAAATTTTTTATAATGCAAAGTACAACAATCGCTTAACCCGAATGGTCGAATATCATACGTATTAAGGAAACGAACGACACGAGCAGCAAAGTAGCAGAGACGCACGCACTCACAACCTGTTCAATCTTTTGGCAGAAAATGTTTGGAAATTTTTGCTGGCAGCTCAAGAAGAAAATTGCAGTTATAATTGTTATTTTCCATATTGGAGCAATGTTATTGAGAAATATTAGATTCGTACTAAAAGTATGTTGCGCTATTTCTGAACTACAGCAATACGGTAAGTTTTTCCATTCATCGGCTCTACTCCATCCAATGTTACTTTGATTGATATGAAAATGTGCAGATTTCTGGTCAAAATCGATATGGGAATTAGTGGAGCAGGCGAAGAATTTTGTGGCCGAGAAGGCGAGGGAGATTCCAATACCGGAGGCCTCCATTGAAGATGTTGAGCTCAAGGATGTGAGCTTGGAGAGCATCACGTTTAATGCTAAGGTTTCTGTCACCAATCCTTACATTGTCCCCATACCAATTTGCACGACCTCCTACATCTTGAAAAGCGACAACAGGTGTTAATTCATCCATCTTCCATAATTAACAAATCTCATGTTTCACCATCTTGAATGTCGATTTTTGTTTATACTTTTTTGCAATCTCTATCTGTGGGCAGGATGATTGCCTCGGGCACGATTCCAGACCCGGGGTTACTGAAGGGGAATGGCACCACAATGTTGGAAGTCGGCATCAAGGTACCATATAGTGTATTGATGAGCTTGGCGATAGATATTGGCGCGGATTGGGACATTGACTATGATCTGGATCTCGATTTCATCTTTGCTCTTCCTCTTGTTGGAGATGTAATCGTTCCGGTCTCCATCACGGACAAAATCCATCTCCCTAGCTTCTCCGACTTATTCAGATAAGTCGAAATGTAGAGGCACTGTGTTACGAGTCATCCGACGACTCATTTTATGTGTAATCAATTTTTGGTTCAATATGTTCTACTCCCCTCCCAAGAACTTGTGTACACAATTAATTTGATTTCATGCCCTGCAGTTCAATCTGAGTGTTCATGCTTTTCATGGAGTATAATATTTGTCACGTTTTACACTTTTCGTGCTTTTTATTTTGGTTAGTGAATATAAATACATAGTTTAAAAAGTAGGGCAAATTGCACAAATGGTTTCTGAACTCAAAACATATTTGGAAAAAAGTCTTTAAACTCAAGAATGCTCAATTTTAATCCTTGTACTGAAAAAATTAAGCGCAATTGGTCCTAAAATTTAATTTCGATCCAATTAAATTTGAAATAAAAATAAACATGCATGGTACTTGCTAATGGCGGGGCAAAAAATATTAGATTCACTCATTTTAGCTGTTTTTTTACTTATTCTTCTTGTAAAAAATGGAGAAAATAAGTCAATTTGACGGATAAAATGAATGAATTGGAGGTTTTTATTTGCGTTATTAGTACGTAAATACCATGCATGTTTATTTCTATATCAAATTTAAATGGATCGAAATTAAAATTGAGGACCGATTGCGTTTGAAATTTTCAGTATAGGGACCAAAATTGATCAATCTTTCCCAAATATTTTTTCAGTACATGGACTATTTCTGCAATTTATCCTAAAAAGTATGAATAAATATATTAAAATTTAATATATAATATTTAATTTTTTTTATAATTTATCTTTTTACAATAATACTCTAAAAACTAAATTAATTATTAAATTTACATTATAGGGATAAAACAATTATTTAATTCTTCTAAAATTATGAGGGGATTAAGATTATTGAAATAATCACAAATAAAAAAATTGATAAAAAAATAAGGAGTTCTATTTTTGAGGCATTAAATTACATCTTCTTCTCATCCTAAAGTATTGCAGTTGGGTGTTAGGAACGCCCATTTTTTTTTTCCGAATGTACATGAAGATTTTAAATTATGTACATAACATGAATATAAAATGAACATAAGTTATATCATTATTATTTATATTTTATATTCATATTATGTACATAATTTATAATTTTTATATATATTTTAAAAAAATGAACACTCCTAATATCACGCTCGATATAATTTGCAAAAGTATTGTTATTGTCCATCCCAAAAATAAATCAGACGCATCATTTGCGGGTATTATTATTGAGAGGCGCGAAGTTGTGCATGGAAACAAATATTATATTCCATCCGTTACAAAAAAATATTACTGCTTTTATTTTTTATTTTGTCAAATGCTATTTTCTTTTGTTTTTCTTGTACTCTTTCCGAAGTCAGGGCGTTCTAAAAGAAAAAAAAAATTAAAATTTAGAACGATGATTAAATTTATACCTTCAGATTATGAAGATTAAAACAACATGTTGCATTTGCGAAAGCAATAATTCAATCGATTTAAGACTAATAAGAGTATAAATAAAAATTGATTAGGGTATTCCAAAAAATAGAGAAAAGAAGATATTTAATGAAGAGAAAGACTCGCATTCACACTCGCGCACACATATAGTGGCAATGCGCGTCATCGGATCAAACAGGAAGCACACAGTTGGGAATTTTTACCCGTAACATGAGTTACAAAATCTACCTAAACACGTTTGGAATTACTAGTTTGGATCACGAAGGGTAGATCGTATCAGATCGTAACAGATGGTACTGTTCAACAAATGGAGTAGATGAGATATATAGATTTTCTGATAAAAATGTTGATATTTTAGTGTAATTAAGGATTAATAAATATTACTTGTTGCATTATGCGAATAAAAGTGCACGCTTATTTGCACATTATAACAAGTATTAGTAAACTCGGACTATGGCGGGGGTCCGAGGGCGGCAGCCCCTGGCGGGGTCCAAGAGGCAGAGCCCCTGGCTGGGGTCGAGCCAGTCATGAATAGTGCTTCTTTAAAATCGACACAAAAATTTGAATTTTCGGTTTTTGGGGTGTCTGAATTTTACCTAAACTGCCTTTGGGCAGTTTTGTCCCTTAACTGCATTTTAGCAGTTGCTTGGCGGTTGGCACGGGAATAAAAATTCAATCTCTGATCGATTTTGGGCTCTCCTGACGAAAAAGAGGAACATACCATTATACAAATCTATACTCTTGATTTCTATGATTTTATCCGATTGAGCATCAATAGTTCAATCTGAAATTGAATCCGAATTCAAAACTTCATAGAAAATCCAGGCTTTCTTCTGAAATTTCCCAACAAAAGATTGAACTATTTACTTTTGAAGATGGCTGGTGGTGAATCCGAGAGAAGATGACTAGCAAGTTTGCAAACCTGGATAAGTTTGAAGGGCAGGACTTTCGTCAATGGCAGAAGAAGATGCACTTTCTGTTGACAACATTGAAGGTGATGTACGTTCTCAGTACCCCGATGTCTGAGATCTTGGAAGATGAAACGATGGAGTACACTAGGAGGCGTTCGAAATGGGAGAACGATGACTACATCTGTCGTGGACACATATTGAACGGTATGTCTGACACCCTCTTTGATGTTTTCCAAAATGCGTTGTCTGCTAAAGAACTGTGAGATTCTCTTGAATCCAAATATATGGCTGAAGATGCTTCGAGTACCAAATTTTTAGTTGGAAATTTTATAAATTATAAAATGGTGGACTCGAGACCTGTTATGGAACAGTAAAATGAACTGCTAAGGACTCAACACGGTTTGAACATGGATGAATCCAACAAAAAAGACCCAAATACCCTTCATGCCAAACTCTATACAATAGGGACCTTCAAAAGTCAACTGGATTCTTTCGTTTCCCTATATTCTCCTCTGCAGTTACTTCCCCTTCCAGTGCTCCACAAAAATAACTACTGACATGAATGTTTTTTGCCGATTAACCCACCAATATTAACCAGTTGATATAATGTTTCTTGAGCACTTCAATCGTAGAAGTAAGCTTCTTTTCGGCGAAGAACTTGAGCATCTCCTCTTTTTCCTTTGCAAAAGGGTGTTGACAACACCCATCAGAATGTGCTTGCCATCAAGCTTGAG
>JAOWAN010077074.1:0-10804 GCA_028566635.1 Lobelia cardinalis
TTTCTTCTTCAACCAAGAACAAAGAACATCATGGATGCACAAGGTACACGCTTCCGTATTCATCTTCTTCTTCTTCTCTTCTTGATCTAGATATGAGACGGCCTCGGGTTTTCATTACATATATTTTGGTTCTAACAGTACGTACACTCGTCCAGGAATATATGAAAAACCTCAATATGCATTAATCTTCCTTGGGGCTAAAACTAAAAGCACGATTGGAACCTACTTATGAAAGGATGGATGTGATCATCAGAAGCATGAAGGCCGGCTAGTACTACTGATAAAATGGCTTCTCTAACCAGCTCCCGGCCGGACCGGAGAAATGTTTGGTCTACTAATGTACGGTATATGGTCCAAGAAGGCTTAATTACAAGCATCCCCAACTACCACTTCCAAGTTCCATCTGAGAGTTGTCATATCCAGATGAGTTCTACTTTAGAGAGTGAGATTATATCAAGAAAAGTAAAACTAACAATACCCTAATTATCACATAATCTTTACTAAGCCTGGCATTATTTATTAAGGAATCAACAACTCTCCACATAAAGTTTATAGGATGGTTTGCTATTAACTAGGAGTTTAATCAAAACAGTTCCAAAAATTAATGGGCAAAATTGATAAGATTAATACTACCCGTTTCGTTTTAATTGTGCCGAAAGCGACATAGCGTTCTCACAATATGTCACTATCAAGAATAATTAAAACGAAACGGATTGGAGTAGTATAAGTAGCGATATACGTCGTAGGGAATGATGTGTCATCAATCAAAGTGATCGACCGTAGAAAATAACTCTAGTTCACAATCATTTTTGATCGGTGATACATCATTCCCAACCCCTTTTTCCGTATTCGTAGTCGATATAACCTGTCTTTCGCCAAATGGCATTTCGAACCTGCCGAAGATCTCTCCCCTTTAGAGTCCTCCCAAACCCCTCCAACACCGAATTCACCAACGGCGGCGTCTCCCGGGCCTTCAAAAGCTCGTGAGGCGGCAGAATCTGAGTACTGCCGCCACCACCTTCCTGATCAGTTACATCATCAACGTTATCAAACTTTCGACTCTCTCTCCACCTCCGCATTGACTCAGATGACATCGGCACATTCATCGGTACCGAGTGGTGAACCATATTCCGCCTGTCCGGAGCGCTCGGCTTCTTCGGCACAACCGGAATCATAATCCTCGCAGAGGAAACCGAAGACGAAGATGACGGAGAGACCGTAGGTGGCAATGCCTCGTGATTGATCAAAACGGACCGGCCAGGACTCCGGACAGGTTCGGGGAGCACCGCGAGGAGTCCCATTTTTGCGGATAACCTGAAATCCATTGGTTGAGGCTGATGATGTCGGGAAGTACGATTCAATTTGGGTTCGGTGAACTCGGCCGTCCAAAAGACGTCATCCTCAGTGAGTTCTTCTTCTCCGGCGTCGAGTTTGGGATGGGATTGAGATGAAATGCCGAGGAAACGGTCGGGACGGAGGCGGAAACGGGTGGCGGCTTTCATAGCAGGGAGGAGACTGGAGAGTGGAGTGAAATGGCAGGCAGTGGAGTGAGGGACAGAGACTCCAAATGTGTTGGAATTTAAATTGTCGTTGGTTTTGTCTTTGGCAATACGTCATCGTGCATGCCCTCTCTCACTTTTAATTTTAGCGATAGAAGATTTTATCCTAAAGTAATCGAATCTGATTAGATCTCGAAAGTGACAATTATAGTATTTTGGATTGTTCAGTTTAAGACAATTAATGCTCCCTCCTAATTACTACTACTCCTATATCAGTCCCTATATGGAGCGCCTAGGTGACAATATTTATTTTATTACGTTATTTATTCATTATTTAAAATTAAATGTTCATTTTTATCATTGTTATTGAAAATCAACAATAACATTATAAAAAATGAACATTTAGTTATAAAAAATGAACAAAACAACGTAATATAATGAATATGTAGCACCTAGGCGCTCCTTGCTAAGAGCGCATATGCGCTCCATATAATTTCTACTCCTATATAACATTGTAATTATATACTTCCTCTGTTCCGTAATAGATTACCTTTTAGAAATTAAAATTTATCTCATAATAATTGTCATTTTAAGATTTTTAGGCTTTTTTACTCATATTTTCCTAATTTACCCTCTTATTTTCTCAACTACCCATGATCGTTAATTACATTTACTTCTCTTATCATCAATAAAGAGACATTATTTAATAAGGGTGAATTTATCAATATATACTACTCCTTAATAAGTGTGCACAAAACTAAAAGGTCCTCTATTGCAGGACGGAGGAAGTATGTTGGAAGACATCGTAATTACTCCCTAACATAACTTCCTCAAAGTCACTTGATCCTATAAATAAAACTCAAAAGCTGCTTTCGCGTATCTCCATTCCTTTCCTTTCCATCCCAAATATAAACATATAGCCACCCACCCACCACCACCATGCCATGCATGCATGCTCATTACAAAATGAAGCGACAACGGAGAACAAATCAAAATGTTTACCATTTTCATCCTTAAATTTTGGAATTCCATCACAAAATCACGATCACCGCGGTAACCTAATTAAAATCTTAATGCAAAACCTGCTTTTACCCGACTTGGATTTTCAATGTCTCGTTACTTGCAACATTTACAATGCTATAACTACAGAAAAAAAAATAATAATAATAAAGAAAAATGCACAAAAGACTACGTGATGCATTTTTATAAACATAATTTATTATTTATTTATTGGTAGGGTTCATAATTTGATCAAATCATATTAAGCTAACAAGATTTTTTATATACTTTTTTGAATACATTTTTTTGTAGCTCTAAAATTATTCTACATATGCTATTATTACATGATGTCACTAGCAGGCGAGCTTGGGCCAGATTACAAGTCGGGTACCTTGAGCAAATACGGAAAACTTGGAACAGTGAGCATCTGGGGCTAGGGCTTGGGGCTTTTCAGGGAGAGTAGAAAGAAGGCATAGCAGGGAACTCGGCTTCGCAGATGGCACATAAACATATGGGGGGGGAACAGGTTCCACATGAAATTATCAGCCAAACATCCAGAAATGATCCTACCTGCTGATGTTAAAGAAAGTAAATTGTGGAGAAGCCCTTGGCAAGAAGCATTTACTAATCAGAGCGAGTCTGTGTCTAGAATGGTGCCATCTCAAAAATTAACAAGGAAGAACACATTCAAGAATGGGCAGACATCTCCAGGCAGATTTAACACAACAACTAAGAATAAATGACATGAAAGAACTCCAAGAGCTAACCAAGTTAGAAATGAATCAAATGATCAGTCATGTCTCACTGAATGAAATACAAACCCAGACTATTTTCACAGTTTCATTAAGCCAATATCCATACCAAGCAATCTTTGTTTGCAGATAAGTCGGTGTTGGGGGTGGATTGTTGGGTTTGGTTGGGTGCGGGTGAGGTGGTGAAAGGGTTTTGATATCCACCACCTTCATCATTCGCTTGAACCACCCCACCCCCATCCCTTCCTCCCCAAAACCTGCAAATACCTAATACCGAGCTGCAACTGGGCACGATAGGAAAAATGAAAACTTATGCAAGTCTCACTCATCTGTTTCCCTCGAGTGTCCCCTTATTTACCCCCAATCAAACTACTGCTTGCAACAGCTATCAAATGTTCAACTCCATACACATTTACCACCATAACATTGACATAGGAAAAGATCATATTTTGAATTCCAGAAACTGTAAAAGTGAATATCCTGATCATAAACGTCAAAAATTGCAATTTCAACTACTGCAACTTTTTATTGCTGAGAACTTCTGAAATTCCATGTATTCTTTTAAGGAAACATTAAGTTAAGATCGGCCTTGTGTTTTGCTTTGCCACCATTCCATGAATTTCACCTGCGCCGTCCTGGTATCTAACCTGTAGAGTTGAAACCAGTGATTTGCAGCCTCCAGTCCAAATGTCCCACCAAACACCGCTCCTGCTGCAAAGGACAGAGCAGCACCTGTGATCCAAAATGTAGGTAAGACCTCTCATTCCATTCTTGTGTGATGCTACAAGTGTATTTTCTTTAATTTCTTCACATACTCTATTCAGGAACTTTGAACAGAAAAATTTCTGGTGATGAGTTTCAAAATTAATTAAAGCTTCGCCATTAGAAAACATACTTTTAAAGCATCACTGAACACGAACAAAAAAATCCACTCCACTTTAGAGTAGATTCAATAAAAATTAAATTCCTAAACCTGATTAAGAGCTAGCTAGAACGAAAAAGAGATAAAGAAGGGGAACTAAAAAAGACAGAAGAAAGACAAGAAGCATCCGAACAGAAAGTCCACTAAGATATATAACATAGAAACACAAATATTTAAAGCATCACTGAACACGAACAAAAAAATCCACTCCACTTTAGAGTAGATTCAATAAAAATTAAATTCCTAAACCTGATTAAGAGCTAGCTAGAACGAAAAAGAGATAAAGAAGGGGAACTAAAAAAGACAGAAGAAAGACAAGAAGCATCAGAACAGAAAGTACACTAAGATATATAACATGGAAACGCTAACATATACATTCACTAACTCGGAAGATCAATCACCTTGACCAGTGAAATCCACCCGCCTCATTGTTATATTTTAGTTCCGATAATGAGTTAAAACTTGTGGATCTCTAAAATAATCCAATTTAAAAAATTGTATTAGCAACAGTGCAACGACAGCAGCACAATTTCTTCAGTTTATTCTTTTCTGTTCAGATTATTAAATATATCACCAACCCTAACAGAGCCAGAATTCCAATAGTATGGTATCAATCAACTTGAAAGGCCCATCCAGTCTACCTTTGGGGTAGCTTTAGGGAATGCAAAAGTAGAGGATTGGACGAACGCAGAACTTTTAAGTACAAGTTTGTTATCTGTCAATACCCAAGTCCTGATCCTAGTATTAACGAACCACTTAAAACCAGCATTATTAGGCTTCAACATTATCCAACACAAACGATACGCCATAGTTACTAGGAACGCGGTACATTCCGGGACGTGGTACGAGAACGAGGAACGCATGCCAATAAATTTTGTGTCGGTGGGGGTAGGATTAGTTGGTACGTTTGGAAACGCGGTAAGCTTTAAAAAATTATTTGGGTCGCTAATGTGTGTGTGTGTATATATATGTATATAGCTTCTTCATAGTTCATATAGATAACCAAAAAGATAATACTAATCACCTTGAATATTAGATATGATAATGCTTAAAAACTCTCGGTTTGATGTATAAAAACGGAACATGAAAGAAAAAAAAAACGAAGCGTCAGAGGTAAGGGTGCAAGTCCAAACCACTCGAAACGGACCGAACCAAATCGATGAGTTTGGTTTTGTTTCGGCTAACGACGGTTCGGTTAAGGTTCGAAAAATTTCCAAACCACACGGTTTGGTTCGGTTTGCAGTTTCGGCACCTCAAACCGAACGAAACCGAAGCGATATCTAATGTATATGTATAATTTGATATAAACCCCTCATGTTTTCTATATATTTATATTTACCTCTTTTAATTTTACTTATAAAATAATATACTAATTATATCCTAACTTAAGCCTAATTGTATTGTGATGAACTTATAAATTTTTTAACTTTCAAATTGTATTGTGCTACGTATTATGTAAAACAAAAAAGCATCATTGGGCAACTTTTCAATTTTTATTATGAATCTTAGGTTATTAATATTAAAAATAATTTTTGTTATAAATCTTATGCTATATTTAGTGTTTTTTGAAAACTTACAAAATTTGCCTAAACCGATAAATCGAACCGCATTTTGTCGGTTTGGTTTTCTAGTTTGACGGTTTGATTTAGTTTGAAATTCTCCAAACTGATAGGGTGCGGTTCAGCTTGCGATTTATACCCCAAACCGAACTGTTGCGCTCCTAGTCGGAGGGAGAGACATCCTCCGTCTCTCTCGCTTCTCTTTCCCCTCTCTCTCCATCTCACTTCTTCACCTCTATTCCCCTCTTTCCATCTCAATCTCTTGATTCTCTCTCCGCCACAATCCACACTCCATCTCAATCTCTCGGTTCTCTCCTTCGCCACATCCACACTCTTGCTTCTCCCCTCTCTCCATCTCAACTCTCAGTTCTCTCTCCGCCACAGTCCATACTCTTGCTTTTGTTTCGCGGTGTTTGAACTTCGACCCTAAAGAAACAACTCCGACGACTCCAAATAAGTCTTCAATCCTCCCATCTCTTTCTTAATCCGTGATTAGAACCCAAGTTTGTTATCAATCTTCGTCTCTTTTCTTAGTTGGCAATTCTTGGAATCCTAAATTATCATTTTAAAAGCCTAAATTGAGAGGCCCAGATCGCGTTCCCTAGCGATCCGGAACGAAAACACAATATGTTTCGGGATTCACGACCGGGGACACAGTTCAAGGGGGGTAGGGGTGTTCCCAGTAACTATGCAATATGCTAGTAGGCTGCCAACAAGACAGCTGAAACAACGTTGAAAATCTTCAACAAGCAGGGGATATAACATAACAGTTTAGTTTGATTAAATCAAATGTATCAACCTGGAGGGTTAAAAGTTCAAGCTCACTAACAATGGTTTAAACGTTTTCATCCTAGTATTAACTAACCAGTACGCTTCAACATAATCCAACAACGATACGCAGCATGCCAACAAGACAGCTGAAACGACATGGAATCTTCAACAACCAGAGGATGCTGGACGCAACAGTTTAGTTCCATTATGAAATCACAGAAATCAACCTGGAGAGTTATATGTTCAAGCTCGCTAACAATGATTTAAAAGTTAGAATTTCGCACTGTTAAAGTAGCAACATTTTTTAGTTAAGAATTATGAACAACAGAATAACAATTGAAGCTCTTCATACTCGCCGATCAGCATTTTCCAGCGAACAATGTCTCCCGGAATTCAATTTTTTCAATAAAGAAAGCCTGATGAATGAGATAGTGATCCTTGCTGTTGATTTGTGTGTGATGTGTGGCTTTACAATTCGAGTCAACAGCAAGCGCCTTTTGATGGCGATCCAACTGCCGCATGGAGCCCAAATTAAAGTCCGGTTGAAGATCCATGAATTATCTCATAGTTTCACAACACAATTTACCGGCCATATTTCTTTTAAAGGAAAAAAAAATTGAGAATTATTATTGTCTTACAGCTACACTTAATAGGGGTTTTTGTAGGAACGCAGGTACTCATATTTCTATCACAAGATAGTGAACACCCCAAACAGTTAAGAAGACCACATTACCATGGGGACTCTTTGAATATTTCCAGGCGAAACCTGCAGTTGAAACTGCTCCAATGATACCCCCGACTACACCAAATTTTGCTGCTGCTCGGGCCGCCTTCAGCTGCAAGGGAAAAAGAAATTGAGTAAGCATGCTACTGTCAAAATTGCAAAACATATTAAAGAGCTTACGAGCAATGTTGACATTAAATGTCCATAATATAATGAGAAGAACAAAATATGGGGAATAACCCTGACCAATTTTTTCTGGAGTCCCCAAAAGATGACTAGATTCTGAAGCACATGAAAATGTAAGATGCATATTTTATTGAACATTTTGTCATCCAGTCTGATAGCAAGTTGAACTCCATAGCCCATAAAAAATACACTTCCACTAGAGTCACTTATTTTTAGATCTCTTCATTTTCTTTCTTTTTTTCCCTTCTTTCCACGAAACACATATTTTACGGTGTAAGAATGTTCAAGAAGCCCACCCGTAACGGAAGTACATAAGATGAGAAGTAAAATCTGAAGAATGCTAGGTCTTAAGCGCCAAACCATATTCCTCAAGCCAAAACCCACCTAGAAGCAAGAATAACCACCATAGTGCTTTTCATATTCTAAGTAACAAGTAAAGTTTTATCTATAATAGCCCTTGTAAATTGCAATACAATAGAAGGAAACATGTTTTCTTTCCTCAGATAAAAGTGTCACTGGACTTCAAAACAAATATAAGGTACTCATTTCGATGGACAAAATTAGAGCTAGACATAAAATATAAACATACATGGTCACATGTGAATGTATGTCTTTGCGGTCACATACACACACAATGACACAAACACATACTTTCTCCTTTCCAATCAAAAAGTCTACATGCCTTCTTAAAAAGCCATCATGTGGCTAAATCAAATCGAATAAAAATTTTACACCGTTTATAAAAATAATTGTGTGAAAACTTTTTTATTCATTTATTATTATATCCTTGAATGATGAATAAAAGCATAGCATTTTTAATCTGCATGGTGATAAACATACTTTTTTTTTTTTTTTTTTTTTGTAGATTTGGGGTGATAAAAGTAACATTGTATTTTTATTGTTTTTGTGCCGATTCCCTGATTTATTTAATTTGATGTTTTCTAATCTGCTTCTGTACTAACTTTCCTATTTATTTTTTACACTGAAAAAATAAAAAGGAAAAATTGTGCCTTTACTCTCTATTTTGCAAAATAATGAGAAAAGTGTGTTTCACGCCTTTAACAATGCCGCACCTTAGAGACTTTTGCTGTACATATATAGCTGTCTTTTGGATTCTATTTAGCACAACTATCATCAAAATCTTTGAATTTAGCAAATTCTCTAAGCATTACCCTTCAAAGCCCTCTGATTTTTCAGTATATTTACCAACGCTCTAGAAGTGTTCTTATCACCAAATCCATAGCCTCCATGTGGACTGTATCATTACCATACAATCTCTTCCTATATGACTACTGGAATCCCCTCCAATGTATACTTCTCACTTAACAGGACTCTTCAATCCAACCCACATCTTTAGATCCACACCCTGAAAATAGTCGCAATCCAGATCACTATCATTCTTCTAACGAGATAAAGCTTGGGATTATTTTGTCCTCCTTGAATTGTCCAACAGTTTGTCTAATTAATAACCTCAGTGATGGATCTCAATCCTAAACCTTTAATAACCACTGAAAGAAGCAAGCTTCATTCTCCATTCATCATTTCTTCAACGAGATCAACTCAAACATATGAAATAATTTAAAGGCATATAGTTCAGAACTCGGAATTATGCTTACTTTTACAAATTCAGCTTGCATTTGATTTTACTCCTCGCACCATGTCCAAGAATCACAAAATTGAACGTGATTGTTTATTATTCCCTCCGTACCAAATTAAATGTTCTCTTTCCTTTTTAAGAAGTCAAACTTAAACACATTTGACCAATAATTTAACATAAATTTTAATTGAATTAGAGTCTAAAGTTTTAAAATTTGAAAGAATATGAAGTAATTTATCAATAACAATTCTTATAAAATTACAATAACAAATCGATTTTCTTAAATACAGTCGACGTATAGAAAAAATCAAAATGGGACAATTAGTTTGGGATGGAGGGAGAACTAACGAGTACCTACTAAGGGTTCTTTTTCTTCAGAAGTACTAAAGAATCCCATGCCACGAAATTGCCACAAGCACTTACATTCCTGTCATTCTCTCTATAAACAGGTCAAAGAATCCCATCAACAAGAGGGCATGCCAACTCTGCCTAAAGTATCAAAAAAGACGCAACATAACCTCCGAACTAAGGGACATGATGGGATAAAAATAATGAATGCTGATAGACTTCACTCTGTTGGCCACACTAAACACAATTACCGGACATCCAAACAAGTGTTAGGGTTATCCCACATCGGTTGTGGAAAAGGTTGGTGCTTGGTATGTAAGTGTAAGGGAAAGTCTCATCCTAAAGGCTAGCTTTTGGGATGTAAGAGGCACGATGCGCTAGAAGAGCTCCATTACAAACGGTATCAGAGCCCATGCCCTAGTATATCTCCAGTATCGCTTCATTGTAGACATTGGCAGATTCCGGTTGTTGACCCTCCAACTGATGGGCAAATGTGTGAGATGGAAAATTGTTAAGAGTTATCCCACATCGGTTGTGGAAGGGGTTGGTGCTTGGTATATAAGTGAAAGGGAAAGCCCCATCCTAAAGGCTAGCTTTTGGGATGGGAGAAGTCATGGACGCACTAGAAGAACCAGGATTAGCACCTATACAACAAGATCCACGCCATTATCTCCAGTCATTAGTATTCACCCAATTATGCAGGAATACCCTGCTAAAACTTCATCTTGAATAAAGCCTTAGAATTCACAAGTGAAGGAAAGCTAAAGTGTAGAAATGGAAAGCCATAATGAGGAGAAGTCCACAAGGAAGTACTAAATGTGTATTAACCACGAAGAGCAACATCTCTTTGATTCAATGTATTAGTATCACATAGCTACAAGGTAAACATAGGAACACTATCTGTAAAAAAAATATAAACTTACAAGTACAATGGAATACTAAGCTTTGCTTCCTTTTATCTGGCACCGACTGTGCAAGACATGATGAAATCTAGAACGACATAATATACCACAACAATAGAATCGTGAAACACATTTCAGATCTTCAGGATTCCATTTCTTTCACGACAAAATATTACAAGACAACATATCCAAACTTCCAAATTTTTGGAGGTTTCAAGATGTTTGAGCGAAGAAAGTTTACAACTTAATGTAAAACCACCCATTACCCCAATGATGATTATTTGCGGTTTGAATCCCCTTGAGAGTTATTTAGCACAAAACAGAAGTCCTGTCCTCCGTTTTTATTTTTATTTATCCCTTCAAAAAATCCCCTCCATCAGCCCAAAAGAAGAGGTAGGCCTGTTTCCATTGTTTGATCGAAAATAGAGTATGTTCCCTTTTTTATATAAGTTTCTCTATCATAAACTTAAGGAAGGACCTTGGAACAACACATTCGGTGATGCAAATAGCAGGTGGGAGGAGATGGCAAGGTGTATTAGAAGAGT
>JAOWAN010077084.1:0-10804 GCA_028566635.1 Lobelia cardinalis
TATTTGTTAGATTGAGTGTCTTCCGCTGCGATGTGTTTTGTTAAGCGTGGTGTGGCTAAGGTAAGGGTTCCTTCCAATCTTGAAACCTTGCCTTCCTTGTGCATTGTGATGTTGATCTTGTATCGTATGTGTATTCCTATTGCTTGTTGATTCGCTTATTCGAATTCTATTGTGTTATTGGCATTCTTGATGGATCATTGATATCTTGTGCATTGTGATATCCATCTTGTATCGTATGTGTGTTCCTATCGCTTGTTGATTCGATTATTCGAACTCTATTGTGTTATTGACATCCCGGTCGGATCATTGATCATGAATATCCTATTGCATCGAAATGTTATGAATTCATCATATATTGTTGAATCGTATGTGTCTTGTGCTTGTGACCGAAAGTGTGGAACAAAGTGCTGTGCGGGGCAAAGTGCTACATCGCGCGAAAAGCGTTGGGAGCCACCTCTTGGGCCCGTACGAGCCACCTCTTGAATCCTACACTATTCGGGTTCTTGTGACTCCTCGCAAAAGAGTCGAGGAAAACCAACACCGGTTGTTGCCTTGTACTTGTGGCTCAGGAGTCTAAGTGTCTTCTGCAGGGGATACTTAGATGATGGGGTCGATTGTTATTCTTAGGCATTTGGCCAACTCAATGTGCTTGTGAAACTCATATCGTTATCGAATCACTATAGATTCCCTTGTGAATTGCCTTTGTTATCGTTATCGTATTGCTATTGGCTCCCTTGTGTATTGCTTTCGATATCGTACTGTAACAGATTTCTTTGAATATCGCTGTTGTCATTGATCCTGGACATTCGTCACTATGACATCATTATGGTTATCGTCTCTTATAAGTTCGTATCTTGTATATGTTATAGAGTGTGTTCACCCGATTTCTTGGGGTCCTGGAGTAGAGGAATATGGTGTTCGTATTGTTATTGGTATATGTGTCTTGAGTACATGTCTATACACTTACCCGAGCCACTTGACAAGGGCTTTTACTGAGCAATTCGTGCTCACCCCTTTCGTATTGTCTTTCTTGTCTTCCTCACTCCAGGTGACAGGGCATTTAGCTGGACGGCTAATTAAGGAAGGAGCTTATCGTAGGACATGTACATGTATTCATGGTCATCTGTACAATCATATGTCATGTATAAATGGGTACTATAGTCATTGTAGTAAATGAGAAAAGAAGTAAGAAAAGCCTTTCATTAGAATATTATGTATAGTGTTGTATTTGTTATGAGTTATCGCTTCCGCATATTGTATTGTTATTGTGTATCGCCACGTCACCTCCGAAGAACGTGATGTCACGGGACTCGGGGCGTGACACATCCGCCCCGACTTGGCTTCTGGACAGCGGAGCAACGTATCATATCTCCAACGACTTGGCCAACTTATCGTTCCACCAACCCTACACCTCTCAGGATGCAGTCCACATTGGTGATGGTAGTGCTCTACAAATCGAACATTCTGGTTCCGTCTCTATCCCTTCTACTACCCGTCCCCTCACTCTTAACAATGTGCTTCATGTTCCTTCCATGAAAAAAAATTTACTTTCCGTCTTTCAGCTTTGTGATTCTAATAATGTTAAAGTTGAATTCTCTTCCTTTGGTTTCACTGTGAAGGATTCCAGCACAGTGGCTCCCCTTCTGACGGGTCCAGCTAGAGATGGTTCTTATGAGTGGCCGATGTCTTCCAACCCTCCGTCCGCCATAATCTTCGCTGATGTCAAACCACCTCACTCCATCTGGCATGCTCGTTTGGGTCATCCGACTGCAGCCACCTCTGGACACATTATCTCCACATTTGGTCTTCCACACTCTAGTTTAGCACTCAATAACAGTTGCACTGCTTGTAGTTGCAGCAAAAGTCATAGGTTACCTTTTTCAGTGTCTTCCATTATGTCAACTAGACCGTTAGTGTATGTCTTTTCTGATGTATGGACCTCTCCAGTTCTTTCGTCTAATAATCTTAAATATTACGTTTTATTTGTTGATCATTTTACCAAATACATGTGGTTATATCCATTGCGTCATAAATCTGATGTTAAAGAGGTTTTCATTCATTTTCACTCTCTGGTCGAAAACTTTTTTAATCAAAAGCTCAAGTGTCTCTACTCTGACAATGGGGGCGAATATGATACGCTTGCCACTTTTCTTGCCACTCATGGCATCACTCACCTCACATCCCCCACTCACACTCCCCAACACCACGGCTACTCTGAACGTCGTCATCGTACTATTGTGGAGATGGGGATGTCTCTTCTTTTCCATGCCTCCCTTCCGCTCACCCTCTGGCCATATGCCTTTGATACCGCTGTGTATCTTCTTAATCGGCTCCCTACTCGTACACTCAATATGTCTTCGCCCTATGGTCTTCTATTTGGCACACCTCCCAACTACCTCAAGTTGCGAGTGTTTGGGTGCCTCTGCTACCCGTGGGTCCGCCCGTGCGCCTCGCACAAACTAGACTCCAGGTCCAGACCATGTGTCTTCCTCGGCTACTTGAGGACCCAGAGTGCCTACCTATGTCTTGACCCATCCACGTCTAGGTTATATACCTCGCGTCATGTCCAGTTTGACGAAACTTCCTTCCCTTACCAAACACTTCAGCCCACTGATCCACGTCCTGATTTGGATACCGTAGAGTCATGGTGCCCTGACCACTTCATCCTCCCTCCTGTGTCCCCACCTGGCCACTCAGTTCCTGCTCCATCTTCTCCTGTAGCTGCGGCTCCCCCGCCCCCTGTGCCGTCTTCTCAGAATATTCATCCTATGGCCACCAGATCCAAACACAACATCCACAAGCCAAAGGTTAAACTGTCTCTTCTTACCACTGCTCAGCCAACCTCGGCCAAAGTTCCTACCACTGCGGCTCAAGCTCTGAAGGATCCCAAATGGCGTGCGGCCATGCAAGAAGAGTTTGACGCTCTTGTCCGCAATGGAACCTGAGGATTAGTACCACCTGACGGCATCCAGAACCTCGTAGGGTGTAAGTGGATTTTCAAAATTAAGTATAAGTGTGACGGCTCTGTTGACAGGTACAAGGCCAGGTTAGTTACCCAGGGGTACCACCAACGTCCGGGAATTGACTACAGGGAGACCTTTAGTCCCGTGGTCAAGCCAGCAACTATCAGACTTGTCCTCACCATTGCAATAAGCCGGGGCTGGGGTCTTCGGCAACTTGATGTGAATAATGCATTCCTGCAGGGCCGGCTATATGAGGACGTCTACATGGCTCAATCGCAAGGGTTCGTTGATGCCAACCACGTACCCCTCTCACGTCTGTAAGCTGCGCAAGGCAATTTATGGTCTCAAACAGGCCCCCAGGGCGTGGTATTCTGAGCTTCAGCACTTTCTCATCTCACAAGGCTTTGTGAACTCCCAAGCCGATACATCTTTATTTGTGTTCAGTCAATCTGGGGTTCTTATGTATCTTCTGGTATATGTGGACGACATCATAGTCACTGGCTCAGACCCGGGCACCGTACATCGGTTTCTGACCACACTAGCAGCTCGATTCTCTCTCAAGGACCTTGGATCCCTCTCCTATTTCTTGGGTGTCGAGGTCCTTCTACACGCTCAGGGTCTTCTCCTCTCTCAAAAGAGGTATATCCAGGATCTTCTTCAGCGGACACACATGACAGGTGCCAAGCCAGCAGCCACTCCTCTCGATCACGCGTCTCTTCTGTCTCTTGTCGATGGCACTGCCTTGGACAATGTCACCGAGTACAGAGCTGTCGTGGGTAGCCTTCAGTATATCTCCCTCACTCGTCCTGATATTTCCTTTGCTGTCAACAAGCTGTCTCAGTTCATGCATCGCCCACGACTTCCCACTGGGCTGCTGCCAAGCGCCTTCTTCGCTATCTATGCGGTACTCTTGATATTGGGCTGCTCATTTGTCGGGTCTCTCAACTGTCCCTGTATGCATTCTCTGATGCCGACTGGGCTGGCAACAAGGATAACTACACCTCTACGACCTCCTACCTAGTTTACATTGGCGGGAGTCCCATCTCTTGGTGCTCTCGCAAGCAGCGCACGGTTGCTAGGTCCTCCACCGAGGCCGAGTATCGGTCAGTCGCCTCCACTGCTGCCGAGATCCGCTGGCTCTCTTCTCTTCTGGACGAACTTCACTGTCAGACTCATCCTACACCAGTCATCTATTGCGATAATCTCGGTGCCACTTACTTGAGCAGCAATCCGGTCTTTCATTCTCGTATAAAGCATGTCGCCCTCGATTTCCACTTCGTTCGTGAACAAGTTCAGCGCGGCCTTCTACGAGTCACTCATGTCCCTGCAGCTGATCAGCTGGATGATATTTTGACTAAGCCGTTTACCTCGTCTTCCTTTTACCGCTCTTCGGAACAAGCTTGGACTTACCTATCGCCGTTCATCTTGTGGGCATATAGAAGTGTATATATTATGTCAATAGATTACCTTGATGTAATTACTTTTGTATCCCTGGTTAGGGTTTCTCTTGTATGTATATATATACACTTTGGTATAATCAATACATTCACTTTTGCATATTCTACACTTTCATCATTTAAAGCGTTTATTATTGCTGGTGTAAAGTAAAAAAAAATCTCTCTCTCTCTCTCTCTCTCTCGCTCTATCTCTCTCTCTCTCTCTCTCTCTCTCTTCAAATTCATTTGGATCAATTTGATCATATTTGTTTATCATTTTAATAGATTTTTTAATTTAAATTTGCGAAGTAAATTTTAAATGGTTATGTCTTTCTTTTATTTTATTAATTAGTATTTTCTTTTTAATTATTTAACAACATCCAAATCAAATTTGGGATCCTGCTGCAAATGTAGAAATAACTGTGGGGGTAATTCAATCTCTTCATTTTCCACTTTGTGTCAATCAATTTGTTTTTTTGGTATTTTTTTTTTTTTTGCTAGGAAGATTATTTTTTTATTTTCAGTTTACTAACTTTCTTTCTTCTTACCATTTTCCCATCAGGGTTTCTAAGTTGCCACCGATGTCTCAAGAAAGTATCTCATCCCTTGTGAATTGAATTGTGCATTTGTCCTTTTTTTGTTTTTTTTTTTTTTTCAATTTTACTTTTAGTCTGGAATTTTTTTTATCAAATATTATTTTAATTTTGGTATTTAATTCTATTTTATTTTTGTCTAAAAAATTTTAATTTTGAGTTTTACACCTTGATTTTCAAATGAGTTTGATCTTTACATTTGGAAATCTCAAGTGTCATCAATCATATACTTGAGTGTTAGCATTCATATATTATTAAAAGAACTCTTTCAAATAAGGGTTTAGCTAATATTCATACTATTTGTAAGAGGTTAGCAATGTCTCCATTTTTACTTTTTCAAAATGCCCTTATTTTTTATTTTTTAATATTTATTTGGAGGGGTAAAAATGTCAAAACAGTGTATAGAAAAATGTACTTAATAATTAATTATCATCTCAATTATTGCTCAAATCAATGTTTCAATCATTGCATATGTACTTTTCACATGCATTAAATAGCCCTAATCAATGTTTTAATCATTGCATATGTACTTTTCACATACATTAAATATAAGCACATTTTTCTATACATGGTATTAACATTTTTATCCCTTCAAATAAATATTAAGAATTAAAAAGTAAGGGCATTTTAAGAAAGTAAAAATGGAGAAATTGCTAACCTCCTATAATTAGTGGAGATATTAGTTAATCTCTTTAAATAATGATATAATTGAAATAAAATGTAAAATTTATATCTTAATTTATTTAAGTAATGAATCGTAATTTGCTAAAATATTTAAATTGAATTACATTCGTGCATAGAACGAGTTTACAACTAGTTGAAAGAAAATTGTACCACGTATTTGAAAAAATATTTTTTATTATTTACGATGTTATCTTCATGAATAATTAAGTAAATTTTATTTTGTATTTATGATTTACTCATATTTAACGTCTACAATCTATTAATTTTTAATTTAATTATTATTTAATGATAATTAACATTTACAATTATACAAAATAATTAACATTTATAATTAAAAAATTATACCGTGTACTTAATTTTTTTTATTTTTAATTTTTTTGAATACTTGAGTGCTGTATTTTGAATGTTCTTTTAAATGTTTGAATATTTTATTTTTTATTTCATTTTAAATACTTGAGTGCTGTATTTTTTAATTATTCTTTTAAATGTTTGAATGCTTTATTTTTTATTTCATTAAATATTTAAATAATTTAATAGGTTTATTGAGAATAAAAACTTTTTCTGCACCATCCCGAGTTTAATCATTGATAGGTGATGCCCTCGGACACGGACATTCACGGTGTCTTATATCCATCACCCCTGAACCCTATTCCTCCTACTAATCCATCACCCCTGAACCCTAATCGAATCCCGCCGGCTAATCAAGCGTCCTTTCGCTTCCCTCGAAGATGCTTGCGAAAGGTTCCTTCTTTTTTCTTCCTTTCCATTATCTCCTGCACAATTCGTTTTTTTTCCCTGCTCAGATTTGGGCAAGATTTGAAATTGGGGTTGCGGATTTGTAGAGGAGAAGGATAAGAAATGGGTTTGTAATGTGTGTGTGAGGGAGGGGAGGGGATGCAGTAAAGGGGTGGTGTTGCAGATACGATGTGAAAGTGTTTGGCACCTTGGCATTATATCAAACACCTTGGCGGCCATATAATGCATAAGCCGAATGTTGTTTCTTGATGTGTGGATACTTAAGTCAGGGTAATGCTAATAGTTGTTACTATTATCATTACCCTGACTTAAGTACCCAGACATGCAATCGATATGCATTCAAGATGTGGCAGGATTGAAGAAGTGGCTCGGATGTTTGAGCAATTGATATGTATTCGAGATGTCGCAGGATTGAAGAAGTGGCTCAGATGTTTGAGAAAATGCCTGAAAGAAAGTAGTTAAGTTGGCATGTGATGATAGCAGGGTATGCCACTGGCAGCACGGGCGATGAATCGTTACGCTTGTTCTCCGGATGAGTTCACATTTGCTAGTACAATAAAAGCTTGTACTAGTATTAGGGCTATCCAGCGAGGGAACCAAATTCACGCTTCTCTTATTGTTGAGGGATTCTTGTCATCGGAGCAAAAAATTATTGCTGGTGCTCTTATTGATTTGTATGTGAAATGGGGGCGGGAGCTTCAAGAGAGGAATATAGGAAGAACTGGAGGAGGAGATAATTTCGGTGATGGGTGGTTGGTGGTTGTTGGAAGTGACGGATGAGGTGGAGAAGATGAAGATATGAGAGAGGTGCAGCTGCGGAAAGTGATAGGTGATGAATTAGATTAATTTTGATATTGCATATTTCTAGAGTTTATAAGGTTAATAAAGGGTATTTTGGTCCTTTCATAACCCTAGTTAGTAGATAACTTAGACCCCAATAACAAGGTAGGTTAAGCGGCACGAAAAATTAGCAAGGGGTGTTCTGGCTGAAACGCCAAAAGCACACTGGGTTTTCCCTAATTATCCCTAAGAAAAATAGATCCCATATGTATGAGACGCGTTGGAGCGTGTCATAGTTTCGGGAGGTGTCACCTTGGCATGGTTGATGATTCCTAGTCCAAAACACGTTTGAGAGATAATTTTGAGTGCTAACAAATGGTCCAATAATGGGTACACAATTTATAGTTAGGTGAAAAAGAGCCATCATATGAGTGGGATGGGAAAGAGATAATGAGCCAATATTCCTTTTGCCCTTGGAAGATACAATGAGAAAAAAGAGAAAAGACCCAAATGCAGAGAAAATCAACACAAATAGAAAGGCTACGGTGGAGTCTGAGAGCCATTCCAAGAGTAGATTTTCTAATGACTGCACTGTTTTGGTAAATTTCTAGAGTTAAAATCAAATATCCTTCTCCAAGAATGCTGAATGAACAAGGATCCTTTAACACAGTTGGGTATTTCGATGAAATTGGGGATTGCTTTATATTGTTAAGCAAACTTGCAAAGTGTAATGAGACTGATTCAGCAGTTTCTGGTAATGCATGAATGAGGTTCATTTCATCATGCCGCATTTGGTTGAAGTTAATTTTCCTACGACTCTTATTAATGCCCACTCCAGTCTGAAGTCGTGAAAGGTGAGCTCATCTGATGTGACCATAGAAACCTCATGAGAGGAAATGTCTCTATAAAAATCTACTTTGCAGCAGCTGGCACTTAGCAAAACGAAAAGATAGTGGGGTGATTTATGGCTGAGACACCATCAAGCAAAACTGTTGGAAAACCAATCCGATGCAGAGGTACACTTCATGATCCAGTAACCTTTTTAGGAGATTTTATTTTTGATGGGCACAAAGTATATTTGCTCATGAGTTGTGATTGTGAATTTCCTATTTTGCCTGCAGCTGCAATAGCTCGGGAAGCAGGAAAGCCGTTGGTGTTAGAAGAGGTGATAGTTGGCCCTCCTAAACCTCGGGAAGTTCGTATTCGAATCATTTGCACCTCTCTGTGTCATAGTGACATCAAACTTTGGAAGTTGAAGGTCTATTCTCAGCTCTTGTTAGCCTTCTCCTTTTTTTTATCAGCTTTCTGCTTTTTACTCTTTCTAATTGTTTGCTTTGACATGGAAGATTGTGGGATTTACATGATTACTGATTGCAATTTACTGTTGTACCTTTCATCAAATGAAGGACCCTCCTGGAAAATTTCCAAGAATTTTTGGGCATGAATCCGTTGGGTAAGTATTTTTTTGGCATGTGTTGCGAATATTATCAAGAAGTTTCAGAACACGATCATCAAATTATTCCAAACACGTGTTATATTATCTATTTTGTAATTACTTTTTGTTGCATCTTGAAGGGTTGTGGAGAGTGTTGGGGAGGATGTAAACGAGCTGACGGAAGGAGACACTGTGATTCCATCTTATCTCTCAGATTGTGGAGAATGTTTTGATTGCAAATCAACTAAAAGCAATCTATGTACAAAATTTCCTTTTAAGATCTCTCAGTGGATGCTTAGAGATGAAACAAGCAGGTTTGCAGACCTCAATGGCGAGACCGTGTATCATTTCTTGCATGTGTAGAGTTTTAGCGAGTATACAGTGGTTGATGCTGCTAACTTGGTTAAGATTGATCCTGCCATCCCGCCCAATCGAGCATGCCTCCTCAGTTGTGGAGTTTCAACAGGTAACTTTATTGGTTCTGTTCTGTTTTCACCTTTTAAATTCAAGACTGCTATAAGTATATGCTCATGTGTGCTTGCTTGAGCTTGCATGTGCACTGTGAATGATTATTATCAGTTTAGTTGAAAATTTACTATACATTAGCCCTTTATTGTGTTATCAAGTTAAATTTGTGAAATAATGATTGGGAACTTTCTGTTTTGGTGAATTTTTTTGTACCATTTGTGAAAAATGGTATTCAGGTCTAACAGCTGCTCGGAAAACAGCAAACGTGGAAGCAGGATCTACTGTGTGTATAATTGGGCTGGGAGGAATTGGTTTGGCGGTATATCCTGCAGAAATTATTATGAAGAAAACTCAATTTTAGTAGATTATTCTTTGTCAGAATATTATGTTTTTGAAAAATGTGGCGCACAGGTTGCAGAGGGAGCAAGGTTATGCCGAGCTAAGAGAATCATTGGCGTGGATGTGAACCCTGAAAAGTTTGAAATAGGTGAGCATATTCATCAGAAATTGCTGTGGCTTGTGTGTGCGTGTGGTAGTTGAAGAATGTGTGCGTACTGTGATTTATACAACGCCGCTGAGTTGATATGATCAGTATCTTTATGACTGTGTGTGGCACTGATTGGTGCTATTTCACCAGGAAAAATATTTGGTGCGACTGATTTTATCAACTCTCAGAACTGTGGGGATAAATCCCTGAGCCAGGTAATGGTTGCTCACATTTCCTACCTGACGCTGATAACTTTACCAACGAAAATGGCTGAAGAATTGTATAGACTTTTCATTTTCATGGCTTGAGCTTGTGCTTTTAGTTGTTGCGGTTGAGGGCTTGTAATTCAGTGGAAAAGAACGTACGATAATCTAAAATTTTACTCTGTATTCTCTAATAATAGTATTTTCTTGATGTTGGTAATTAAGGTTATAAATGAGATGACTGGTGGAGGTGCAGATTATTGCTTCGAGTGTGTGGGACAGGCATCCTTGGTGCAAGAAGCATACGCTTGCTGCCGAAAGGTCGATTATCCTCCATTCTGTAATTTCTTCATATATACTCAAAACAAGGATTCCTATGCATTCCATTCCTCTCTACCCCCCCCCCCCCCCCCGCCGCGGGAAAAAGAAAACTGATCCTGGCCAGAAACAGACCAAGATTCAAACTTTCTCTGTAGTTTTTCATCATACTCCATTGTTTTTGAATGTTAAACTTCAGGGCTGGGGAAAGACAATTGTGTTAGGCTTGGAGAATCCAGGAACACAGCTGAGCTTTGATGCTTTCGAGGTCCTTTACAGTGGGAAAACTATAATGGGATCCCTGGCTGGAGGTTTCAAACCCAAACTCGATCTCCCTGTCTTCGTAAAACAGTACATGGACAAGGTTTGATACAATCAGATTGAAATGAAAAGAGATTTATTCTAGACTACTGCTTATATATATTGTGAGCTGATCATATATGACACTATTGCAGGAACTACAACTGGACGAATTTGTGTCGCATGAAGTTTGTTTCGATGATATTAACAAGGCTTTTGATTTACTCCTCGAGGGAAAGAGTCTCAGATGTGTCATTTGGATCAGCAAATAATTATTCAACTTCTATGATGATATCCGTTTGTGTCGTTTGACATCTCTCTCTCTCTCTCTCTCTCTCTCTCTCTCTCTCTCTCTCTCTATATATATCTTTATATTTTTTT
>JAOWAN010077095.1:0-10803 GCA_028566635.1 Lobelia cardinalis
CGACCTTCCTCGCCAAGCTCGCCATGCTCGCCAGCCATCTTCCTCGCCAAACCCAGCTTGCTCACCAGCTCACCGAAGGCAGTCATCAGCTTCCTCGCTCTTGCTCGCGTGACTGGTCCTCGCAGCTGACCCGAAGTGGCTGCTTAATTGCCCTGCTTGCCTGGGCGACCACTCATCATAAGGTGTACTTCGTGAATTGCTAGAGTCAGGATGCAGTTGATGGGTGATTCCCACGCATGAGTGCTGAGTTACTAGAATTCCCCTCTATGTAAATTGAGTAGGTGTGCTCGATTTGCTTGAGTCAGGCTATGCCAGAGTTCTCTACGTGAAACTCCGTTAAGTGCTGAGCTGCAAGAATTTTCACAAATTTGGTTGATAAATTAATAAAGTCTCTGTATGTTCAAGTGGAGAACAACAGGAAGTGAATGTACCGATGTTTACTGGGAACCACTTGAAAATTTCTGTGTTCATTATCTGTCATCTTACTCTATTTTATTAGTTAGCTGTTTGTCTGAACTTAAATTAGCGTATTATCTGCACTTACATTTTATTAGCTGTTGAACTGAACTTTACTTTATTGCATTCTTTTCAACTTTATTACTAATCTGTTTAGTCGATCTTGGCACATCTCCAAACCAATCAAGACATTTCCTTAATAACCATTTGCCTCATATTTAAGCATACGTAAAGACATTTAGGGATATAAGATAGATCTCAACAAGAATGTTTCAACAAGATATATCAAATAATTATTTTAATTTAAATTAACTCTTTTAATATTTTAATTTAAATTAACTCTTTTAATAATCAAACAAGACACTCAGAAGATCACAAATTCTATTGGCCGCATAAATAGGGCAAATTATATCGAGTGTCTAGGCACTTTTTGCTAGAAGCGTTCATGATGCACATAAATGTTATAAATTATGTACATAACTAATTTATAATTTTTATGTATATATTATGTACATAATTTATAACATTTATGTGCATCATTAACGCTCCTAACAAAAAAATGCCTAAACACTTGGTATACCAACTGCATAATTAGTATTCCCATAATGCACCGAAACAATAACGTAGAAAATGAGCATTATTATTTACGTTATAAAAACATTTATCATTCCCAAAGTTTTTGATAAATTCTCATTTTTATTTTATTGTAACAAGAACATGGCGCATGCAGCTTATATTCCGGGCATATCATGTTAATCTTTGGCGAAGAAACGGCTTACAACCAACTTTTCAGACTATATAAATAATATCCATAAAGTTATCTATAATTAAGAAAAAAATATTTGAATAAAGACCTTTAAAGAAAAAGGTTAGTCAACTGTGGGTTGATTTCCATTAATTAAAATTTTTTTAAAATTATTGCATAAAATCTACGGCAGTGGTGCTTATATTTTATTATGTTTTTCCATCAATGAAGTGAAGGTGACGTTACTAAAAATAAAATAAACGTTTAAACCAATGCAACACAATTACGGTTCTATCAAGCAAAGCACTAGGAAAACGTACGAACCTGTTATATTTTAGTACATTTTTATTATATTTTATTACATTTTTATCGTATATTTGTATCTTAGTTATTTTATAGGATACAACTAAAACATAACTAAGATACAACAAAACTATACTGAGATACAACTGATTCGTACGTTTGTACGATATTTGTGATTTAAAACAGAATAAGACCCTATATACCACCAATCATGCGCTAATGATCTTTCTTTTCTTTAATTTTTTAAATTTAATTTTCTGATATGTTGCTCTCCTTTTTGATATGCTCCCCAAATTTCATATTAATTGTCTTTAATTAATAATTTTTTTTTACAATATCTTACTATTATTAATATTTAAAATAAAATGAAGAGAGTGATTTCGAAGGTTTTTCATGCGGTAGGTAGTATCACGCACGTAGTGGGAATTAACCGGAAGGAATTTGCAACAAGTTTATCAAAAAAGCATCCTTAATTTGTACTTGCCAAACACAAATGGCAAGTTTTATAATATAAACTAATATATCTGCCCGTCTTTTTAAAGTTTGATCACATCATCCATCTTTCTAGGCTTGCAAGTTTTCAAAATTAGTGGTATGTTTGTGATGGTCTCAGATTGAACTTCAGCTCAATAGATTCAGGGTGGAGTATTTATCGTCTTAAAATTTTTATTATTACTTTTAATTTTGACAAAAATATTCTTATTATTTATCGTTCTCAAATTTTTTACTTTGTCCCATATCATACCATGGCTTTAATACCTTAATTTTAATACTAAGTTGCTAATTATTGCCTATAATCTCATAATTATATAATCATTTGTTGTAAGGATTGTTGTTTTGGATAAAAAATTAGAGTTTCCATCTTTAAAGTGAGTTTATGATAATAAGGCGGAAATGAAAAATTAGGGGAGATAAATAATAAGGATATTTTAGAAAAAAATATGGATGATATAAAAAATTTTAAGAACGGGAAATAACAACCCATTAGATTTAACTAGCTTATGGCCCAATGGATAAATCCATCTATGTTGGAGCCGGCTTCACCATAGGCCCAACTCGTAAATGAACGAGTGTCCTGTCCGCCCTTGAAACAATCGTCGATCCCCAAAGGATACCCTAACCGCCGCCCGTCAGACTATCTCCCTGCCTTTATCTCCTTGCCACCTAATGATGGAAATTAGAACGGTCAAATAGGCGACCAGCCCATACTTCGTTAATTTAACTGTCAATGCTCATTATGTGTCCAAACATCCAGAAGTCACTCTAACTGCTCATGATGTGGTTCGCAATCACTCCAACAGATATACCGGGATGGGAGGCAGCCCTTATCTCGAAGTTGATTTTATCGGGCGTCCAACGGCTCTCAGGCCATGTCCCCACCACTTTCGCCTTGCTGTCAACGTTTTTCAAGCTATATATACTTTCGGTCATCATCCTGTCGAACACTATCAAATTTTTGTTAAATTATAATCACACACTCACCCTCTGCAAGCATAAGCACTTGTGAGCAATCCCCTTAGTATTCTTCACAGAACCTTTGAAGATTCCCCAATCCTCTCTTATGAGAAAGTTACTCTTATGCCGGAGTGTTCGAGCGAGGTGAAAATCTTGCTCTTTACCTCAGATAATTGCAGTTTGTGTACATAGGTCCAAACTTACGATCCTAACTCTCAACTCTAATTGGAAGATATCTTGGAGCCAATCCACTCACATCATGTGAGGGTCGTTCTATTCTAGCACGATCAGTGATTTCGTTGTTGGGACTTATCTTTTAATTACACCGCAAAATCTATGCATGAAGTATCATATGCCAAACTAGACTACAGTAGAAATAGTTAGTCAAGACCCATCTCACCATTCATAGAGCCTTTGAAGATTCCGCAACCCTCTCTTATAAGAAACTTATTCATACGCTGGAGCGTTCAAGTAAGGTGAAAACCTTTCTCTTTACCTTAGGTGATTGTTTATGTACACAGGTCCAAACTTACGATCCCAACTCTTAACTTTGAATGAAAAATATCTTAGAGTCAATCTACTCACGCCACATAAAAATCGTTCATTCCGATACTAAACTATTCCCTCTCTTCGTCCGTCCCAAAGTAATAGTCCTACTATTAATGATCAACATGGTTAATATTTTAAATCATATTTTCATTTTTTAAAAATGGGTATTTGAACTTATAAAAGTTATTTTTATAATTTACTCAATATACAATATACAACTGATTTTATAGGTTTAAAAAAATGGTAAATTTTTATGAGTTGTGATCAAAGCTTACTTATATTGTGATAATCTGTATTTTATATTGGTTGAAAGTGAAATCTTATAAATGATTCTCCTATGATCATCAAGTACCAACTTATTCAAAAATATTTGGATAAATATGTGGTGGACTAGTGGATCCTTAATATTTGACGGATTAGTGGGCGAAGGACCGAAGGACCGTAACGAACTGAATTTTTGAACTCAGGTCGTTATATATATTGGGTCAAATCACTGGATTAGTCCATGACCTTTGACCCTTTTTCCTTAAGAGTCATCAACGTTTTCAATAGCCTAGTCAAGTCCCCAACGTATAGAAATTTTTTTCTTATTGGTTACTGACCCTTATTTGACCCATTTGATGAATTTTTTTAGATTAAAAATATTTATGTGACAACGTAAAAATGATAAAGTAGTAATCTTCCAACAACTAACATGTAAAACATTAGGCAAGCCGGTCACGTGATCTTCTTCTTCCTTCCCCTCTTATATTCATCGTACTGTTAAGATCTCCTTGTAGCTTCGATCGACTGAAAGCCTAGAAGAAAGCCTGAAAGCCTCAATCATCCACCATTGTTCACCCCCACCAAACAACTTCATTTTCAGATCTATTAATCATAGCCAAAATCGACGCCGGATCGAAGAAGAAGACTCGGATATGCAAAATAGATCTGGGACTGCAGCCATATAGTCCCTGGGTTTAAGAATCAAACGTTATTTTTCTCTCCCTTTTTCTTTTCCCATCTTTCTACGGGGACGTAAGCACGAAGGAGAATCTCCTCTACTTCTGCAATTCTTTTTTTAGCTTAAGGTTTTGATTTGGGGATAACAAATAAAAATCCAAGTGGCAACACTCATTCCTCCGGGTGAGATGGGGCAATTAATGCCAATAGAGTTTAGGTGGAGGTGAGATGGTGGTGCTGATGACTTCTTCGTCGTAGGAGATGTAGAAGAGGGTTTTGTTGCTGAAGGTGTAATAGATGTTGGCGGTAGCGCTGTCATGGAGGGAGAAGATAGGGGTTAGGGATCGGGTCGGGCTTGGAGTTGGAGTTGGAGTTAGGGAGAGGAAATCGGGCTATTGTGTTCTTGTTCCATGGATATGGTTCATCTACTTCAACGGAGGAGGTTGGTAGATGGTGGTGGTGGGCAGGTGGTTGGGGCAGCAGAAATGAAAGGGGAGATGGGGCTGCAATTGATTTTGGAATCAGGTTTTAATTTTGCTATTTTTATTTTTGTAGTGGTGATTTTGCTGTTTTGAGTTTCTGTTGATTGTTGCAATTTTGATTTTGCTATGGGTTTGAGTGTTTGTGTTTGATAAAGCTGATGTATTAATGTATTTGAGGACCGGTGTAGTGCGAATGGTGATGGTGATCGGAGGTGGGGATGATCTGGTGGTGTGAATGGAGGTGGGGTGGTGGGGATGCGAAGGAGGTGTGGTGATGGAAGTGGATTTTTTAAGGTCATTTCATTTATCAAAGGACCAATGAAGTCATTTTACAAATCATAACCTCAATATCAGTCCAAGTAGGCTCCACATAGGTGCCACATAGAAAAGAAAGTGTAACATAAGTCAGTCAAACGGGTCAAATAAGGATCAGTGACCAATAAGGAAAAAATTACAATATGTTGGGAACTTGACCAAGCTATTGAAAACATTGAGAACTATAAAAAAAAAAAAAAAAAAAGGATCAAAGATCAGAAACGAATTCAGTGGTTTTGCCCGTATATTGAGGTCGGAGGGAGTATATGGTTTCGCTTAGGTTTCAGTCTTTTCCATAAAAAGGTTTGTTTGGCTAGTGGGATGTCTTGCATCAGTCACATTTTGGTTCTTTTAAAAAGAAAAACAAAAATTGGGGGTGAGAGTTGTTGAAGTTGCGGTCAAAAGTCACATTTTGGTTACGTCTTTTATAACTTGAAAGGAGAAATTCTTAGAACCGAAGGAATTAGGGAGGGAATCCTTCTTTTTCTGGACGTTGCTTTTTCTTACATTAGAAATGTGGTTGTTTATATCTCAATTCATCGCTCCTAGGCGCATTGCTTTTCTTTATGTCACTCACTCGGATGTTACAACTCTCAGCTTTCATCTACAGTCGCCCTTTTTAATTCCAATTCCGGTGAATGTCATTTCTTCTAGAACTGCATTTATTTCCTCCGAAATTTTTATGGCCCGTACTCATCATCAGAAGTTAGAAGGAAAAGGCAAATGAACTAGGTGCCAAACAACTAACAATTTTATTTTCGGGAAAAGGCAAATGAAAACTATATGTGAGAAAAGGGCGTGTTCACCCGTCCAGTTTTTTAAACATTGTTTGAAAAACAAACCAAAAACACAAGTTTTCTCTCTCTATCTATTATTTTTACATACCCCTATATCACCTTTATATCCTATCAAACATCACATCAAATTACAACTATCACTCTTTCTCTCTCCATCACTATCATGTAATTTTTTAAAATTTAAAGGGTAAAATTGTAAAACTCTTACAAAATCAAAATCAACACAAAACAAACACAAAATACAAACAAAAACTAAATATATTAAAAAAACTCCACGTCCAAAAGCACCCTGAAACGTTTAAAGCTAAAACACAATCAGTGTAGAAATATGTAGAGTTGGCCAGGTGCATCACCTAATAACATCTCAATCACTCTCTGTTTCAAAATAAATTTGTTTAAAATAAGTGTGATAATTTATTGATGATTATTAACAAATTATAATACTTCTTTAGGAAATAATGCAATGACTTTGGCTATACATGTGTGTGTGTGTGTGTGTGTGTTTATCTTGTTTTCCACTTGCCCGCTCATTAGTTTAACAATTTTACTTGTTATGTATATCTTACTTTATCAAAAAAAAAAAAAAAAAAAATTAAGATATATAAAAAAAGAAGACAAAGAAGAATAACAAAACCAAACGGGCCTAATATTTGTGAATGAAACATGATTAGGCTTTAACCAACTACAGTAGTAATTTAGAGCCTCCCAACAGTTTTGTAATTAGTCCACAAGATACTCCTAAGCGCACGTATTGAAAGGAGAACAGAACACAACAAAACCAAAGGAGTCAATTAGACTAAAGCCCACATGTCTAGCCCAGCAGATAATCATCTACAGAACAGGCCCGATCCACCACCTTTGATTTGTACCTTCCTATATTTAACATACATTTACGATGAGTTTTTCCAATATTTTTTTTAATTTTTTTTTATGCCTCACGGGGTCATGAAAATGGATCGAACCTGAGACCTTATATATATATTTTTTTAGTTAAATTACCACACACAAAAAAACTTAACCTATTTTACAATAAATATTCGTTAGCAATTATTTAATACAAAATAGTACTCGTTTTGTGTCAAAGTAAGTGTTCTATATAGTGAAAAAATACTGATAAATTTTCACTAAATTTAATACTTATTTTGATATAGAGGGAGTAATTATCTCATTTTAATTATATATATTTAGTTATTACAAGATTTATCATGTAAAGTTTTTAAAATAATTTTCCTAATCAGCATGATAAAATTCTTGCCCCTTCCATTTTCCATGTGTCATCCATTGTAGGCAAATGCATGTCATCCGGTCTCTTTATATCGATAACCAGTGAAAGTCCGTGTCCTCGATATTTAAAATTTTAAATTAATTTTTGTATTTTTTTCATATTATTTAAATTAAAAAATATTTAAAATTAAAGAAGAAATATTTAAAAGTGATAAAATTATTTAACATAAAAAATATGTATATAATTTTACATAATAATTAAATCAAATAAAAAAATTACATATAAAATATAAAATTTTAATATTTCTCACTCTCTCCGACACACTCATTTTTTCCCAATCCCAACCCCACCCACACAAAAATCACCATCACCCATCTCTCTCTTCCCAACACACACTCCCCCACATATAAACACTAATTCCAACCCTTACCTCAAAGTTTGTTCATTAATAGTACTATTTATTTGACCCGTGCCCCACACCTTACTATAAACTAGCTTCTAGTTGTGCCTATAATTTAAAGCAAAAGCTTTTGAATGGATAGTTTTTTGGGTTAAATTTGAGTTTTTAAGATAATTCAAAATATGGGAGATTGATAGAAAATTGTGTAATTAATGAGAGAGAAAAAATGAAAAATTAATAATATTTTTCAAAGACCACAGATGCAAATGTGTCCGTAATTCTTTTTCAAAAAAAAAAAAAACAGCACGAGGTGCGGTGCTTTTTTTTTTTTGTAAAATAGGTCTAAGTTATAAAAATTTGATCAGTAATCCAATAAATATTAATTATCGATGATATGATATTTATAATAATTAAAATAAAAAATAATAAAAATAATAATAAAACCATCCAAAAATCTCAAATGAAAAATTATATTATTTATAATGTATATAATAAGAGAATAAGCTTGTTCATGCTTTTTTTTTTTTGGTCTTCCCATACCGTCCCCAGCAGACATAACAATTACAACCTATACCAACATTTTGCCTTATGTCACGTAGGTCCCTCACCTCCTCTCTCCTCTCTTTTGCCACGTAAAACCAAAGAGCTGACGCGATATCAAAACACTTGCCCGTAACTTATACTGAGTGCTTAGACGCTCGTTGATAAGTATACCAATTTTCTTCGCAAATGATGTCGAATATTTAGGTACTCCTTGTTAGGTGTGCCAATTTTCTTCAAAAATGTACATAAGATTTATGAATTATGTATATAATATGAATATAAAATATATATAATAATTATGAACATGATAATCATATAAATAATGTGCATTTTACATTTATATTATGTACATAATTTATAATATTTATATTAATTTATAAAAAAATAAACACTTCTAATAAAAAATACCTAGACACTATGGATACCAATTGATACATACATTACTGCTATAATTCTTTCTTCAAACACCGGCAAAACCTCACAAATCAAAAGATGAGATTAACCTAAAATCTCCCCTATTTAATAGTATCCTCTATGGGCAGAGCTAGGTGGAGGCGAGCGGAGTCGGCTGCTCCCGCGGTGGTGAAAATTTATTAATTAGTAATAGTGGTCGTCAGAAATCATTGAGGTTTTTCGCTCCCATTCGTTTTTTTCGTCTTGCCTATTCTTCTCCGACGAAATTCAGTTTAATTCTTTTATTTTTATTTTAAAAAAAATAAGGATACAAATATTGAATTTTCAAAATAAAACATTATCGTTTTGTTACCAATTCTTGTAGTCGTTATAAAATGAATATGAATTTCTTTTCCGTATTTTCATTTTCGATCCACCCGTCGAATTGTCTAAATATAATTTTTTTCCTGGGAGCTCTACCCCAAATCCCTATAGAATTTCGCTCCCACCTCAAAATATTTTTGGTTCCGCCTCTGGACTACCCTCCATTCCAAGTAATAATCCATCTCGTTCTCTTTTCATTTTCCATGTCTAAATTTAGATAACTCGTGCTGCCAATTGTTATTTTATTATTCATATTTGATATTGTAATTAAGACTTGTATCATAAGTTCAATTTTATATAGTTTTTGATTATTGATTTTTAATAGGTTTCATCATTTTTTTCTCTATATTTTTTTACTTTAATCATTACAAAATAAAACCAAAATCACTACAAATCGAACTTGTGATCTAACTTTAAATATTTTTTTATAAACATCACCAAAATCAAAAGATGAGATTAACCTAAAATTAGCGTTTGGACGTGGAGTTTTTTTATAAGTTTTATTTTTGTTTGTATATTGTGTGGAGATTAACCTAAAATTAGCGTTTGGTTTTAGTTTTGTAGGAAATTTTACAATTTTACCCTTTGAATTTTTAAAAATTACATAATAGTGATGGGAGAGAAAGAGAGAGAGTGTGGTACTTATATTTTGATGTAATGTTTGATATGATATAAAGTTGGTATAAGGGTATGTAAAAATAATAAGCAAAGAGAGAAAACTTGTATTTTTAAAATTTAAATGGTGAACAAGTTTTTACTATGTTTTTAAAATAATGTTTCAAAAACTCTGCGGCTAAACAGGCCGCCTAGATTTGATCTAGCAGTTTCGACTTGTTAAATAACTAGTGAAAGCCCGTTCCCCGAGGGCACGACAAAATATTTAAAATTTTAAATTAATTTTTGTATTTTTTTTCACAGTATTTAAATTAAAAAGATATTTAAAGTTAAAGAAGAAATATTTAAAAGTGATAAAATTATTTAACATAAAAAATATGTATTTAATTTTACATAATAATTAAGTCAAAAAAAAAATTACACATAAAATATAACATTTTAATATCTCTCACTCTCTCCAACACACACTCACTTTTTCCCAATCCCAACCCCACCCACACAAAAATCACCATCACCCATCACTCTCTTCTCAGCACACACTCCCAACATATAAACCAACTCCTTCCTCAAAGTTTGTGTATGAATAGTTGTTAGTTCAAATATCTTTAATTTGCTTAAGCCCATTCATTTTCATCTAGGCTTTGGACCTCTCTTTTTAAAAGAAATACCTCTTGGGCCCACTGCCTTATATACAATATCATAAGCTTATCTCACATGATTTCTCTAACTGTTTTTCAGACAAAGGATGCTCAAAGGAAAGTGCACTAGCTTAAACGCTTAAGCCTACGCTTAAAAAAAAAGGCTCGTCTGAGCTTATAAGCTTGATAGTTTACGCTATCGCTTAAGCTGGGAACTGTAAACTGCTGATGCTTCTCAAAGACGCAAAACACAACGGCTAAAAAGAGGATTGGTCAACAAGAAATAGGCCCTCTCATGAGATAACGTTTTTCTATGCCTCTACTGTTGATCATTTATTGTTATACCAAAATGGCAACTTTACTTTATTGATAAAACACCTATGCCTTTAACAAAACATTCCTCTTGTAGCAAAAGTGTTTTTGCAGGTCCCATGATACGAGGCAGCTCTCCCAAGAAAAGCAATAGGCACACTTCTCTATCACTTCTACAGTCAACTCATGCATTAAATGCATGAAGGAGCCGAAAATTCAAATTGCCCAAGATTGGAGCCAAATTGAAGG
>JAOWAN010077106.1:0-10803 GCA_028566635.1 Lobelia cardinalis
TGGAGCTGATAACGTTTGGTGGCAATGTAGTTGTTGAGGTGGAAGGGTTCTTGGTCTTCTGTTAGGAGTTCATGTAACTGTTTATGATTATGAGCAGTAGCAGTAGCTATCATGGCAATAGAAAGGAAAGGTGTTCAAATTTTCTTTTTGGGGATGGGTTTGTATGGGATGGGTTTCATTTTGGAGTTCCCGAGAGAAGAGAGAGAGAGGGAGTGGGTAAAAGTAGCATTAAATGCAATGGTGCACGACAATCAAGATTATAATTAATGTCAAGGGTAAAATAGTCTTTTTAAACTAAAAATTCATCTACTCCATATACTCCATCTCATATTTTAAACAGTACCGTCTGCTACCAAATCGAACGAAATCGAACTTCTGATCTGGCCCTTAATTAATTTTGTGTATTGATCAGGTGGAATAGCTGGAATCACTTTCAGTGTAACATTGAAGAGAAACTAATTAGGGAGACAGGTATAAATTTCTGAGCTCTCTCTGTGTGCGGGCGCATAGTCGGTATGACGTTACTGGCTAACCCTTTAACTTACAAGAGTTTTTCATGGTCGCACTTCTATCCTATGGCAGCGGATGCAATTGTGTCAACGGGGCTAGCTGCAGCTGGCTACAAATACGTCAACATTGGTAAGATAACTAGTAATAAGTTTCAAACTATCGACTAAAATAATTTGACAAAAAAAGTTATGCCTAGGTCAGATATGCTATTTATAGCGATATATGTTTTTTTTTTTTTTTTTTTTGACTATAGATGATATTTGAAATTGTGATATATAGAGATATATGATATTAACAAAAAGACAAAAATGCCCTTAACAAGACAACTGATAACACTTGATTTAAAAGATAAATTAATAATAATTGGTGTATGCAATTTGATGTGATGTAAATATTAAAAGAATGAGTAGGGGTATGTAGATGGAAAGTAGGATGAAATATCAATAAAAATCAATGATGAATATCAGATATATGATTGTCGATAAATCAATATCGAAAAATTCATAAAAATTAGAAGAGTGACCTTAGCTATTAGAGTTAATCTCTTTTTAGATCCCATTTTTTTCGTAAACTCGTAAAATGGGTCTTCAGATTCAAATCGTTGCAAAATTTCATTTTTGCTGCAAAAAAAAAAGGCATTTTGACACAATTTGTTAAATTCTAACGGAAGTTATGCATATTAGACCCTCAACTTTAAAAATTATTTCATTTTAGACCCTCAATTTTATCACATTCGTTAGAATTTAACCGACTCCGTCCACCAAACCCCTTTTGGCAATAAAATTGCAATATTAGAGCCCATTTTACAATGTTTTGAACATGTGACCCGTTTTACGAGCTTACCAAAGAATTAGAATTTAAAATATAAGATTATAAGATTGAAACTTAGACGTATGAAATAATTCATTCTTCTTTTAATTTCTGAATGCATGTACTAGATGATTGTTGGGCCGAGCTTGATAGAGACACTCAGGTACTATTATTTTTCTTCAAAATCCAACATTGGATGCTTAAGTTTTATATATACTTCCATATTTTTAACTTGATTGAAAGCCATTTACTAAAATTGCAACTTACTTTGACAGGGAAATTTCGTTCCCAAGAAATCAACATTTCCTTCTGGAATCAAAGCACTAGCAGATTATGTTCATAGCAAGGGACTGAAGCTTGGAATTTATTCTGATGCTGGGTACGTACGCTTTTCCTCTTCAAAATGTAAAATGTCTAAAATTGATTTAAATGTCAAAAAAATTTACTTTAAATGTCGACCTACATACAAATGGATTTTTATTTTTCTTAAATATTTTTGCCGCAGAACTCAAACATGCAGTAAACGGATGCCAGGATCATTAGGACATGAGGAACAGGATGCAAGGACTTTTGCTTCATGGGTAATTCTGCATATAAATATCTATGTACTTCATTCAATACAATGAAGTTATATTTTTCACATTATATCTATCTTGCAGGGAGTTGATTACTTGAAATATGATAACTGTAACAACAATGGCATTAGTGCCAAGGAAAGGTATCCCATAATGTCCAAGGCTTTGCTCAACTCAGGGAGGCCCATCTTTTATTCTCTCTGTGAATGGTGAGTAGATACATTTCAATTACTCAACACAAAAAAAGAAAAAAAAAAAAAATTGCCAACAACAACTACTATGATTAAAATCTCCAAACATAAATATTAAAAACATGTTCAAAGGAAACTAATAACACTTACCATTTTCCTTCCTAACTTTTTCATCTCTTTTCGTTTTAATTTCCCAACTTCAGGGGACAGGAAGACCCTGCAACTTGGGCTGGCGGTGTAGGGAATAGTTGGAGAACCACAGGAGACATTTCCGATAACTGGGATAGGTAAAGAAAACGACAAGAAGAGGAAAACTGTTTTACCATCTTCAATTTTCTATTTGGATATAATGTTTGATAGTTACTCTCAAGAACTAATTGTACAACATTTCCTGCAAGCATGACTTCCCTGGCAGATCAAAATGATAAATGGGCTTCTTACGCTGCACCAGGCGGCTGGAATGGTAAGCGTTTTCCTTTTCTGTCTGTACCTTAATATTAACTCTATGCTCTTACATTCTTGTCGAATTTTGATCTCCTGTCTTGCTTGTTTTTAGATCCTGACATGTTGGAAGTTGGAAATGGAGGAATGACAGTAGAGGAATATCGGTCACATTTTAGCATTTGGGCGTTAGCGAAGGTATGTACCCTCCTCTATCAATTATACAAAAAAGTACACTCCTAAACCTATAGATCATACTGGTGAAGAGATTTCCAATATGTGGATACAAATATAGGCACCTTTGCTAATTGGTTGTGATGTTCGATCAATGGACAATGTGACGTTTCAACTGCTTAGCAATAAAGAAGTCATTGAAGTTAATCAAGGTAATATATATGAACCCTCGATCACTCGAACTCTTTTGTGAAACCAACATCTCCTATGTTATGATTCTTTCACACGCGATATATAGTTTCAAATCTTATGTTGTTGATTGACTCGACATTATTTGGCTACAGATAAGCTAGGAGTTCAAGGAAAAAAGGTTAAGAAGGACGGAGATCTGGAGGTAGCATTCCCCCTCCAATACATATATTTGTTTGCTTAGTATAACCAAAGGCCATTTGGTCTAGTGGTATATAGTCTCGTCAGAGACGCTATTATTATTAATCTTCAAGGGAGAGGATAGGAGTTCAAGTCTCAATGGAGGCATTACTGCTGCGGAGATGTGGCCTGAATCAATGGGTAACATAAACTGTTGGGCTGTTGATGATGATTTTGATTGAAAATGGTCCAGCTGGCCCGGCTGGGGTCTTTTCATAAATCTCAAAGTCAAAGCACAAAAAAGTCGACCAGAATATTGAGACACTATCCCACATTGGGAATAAACTAGCCACACAACCATTTAATAAAGATCCTGGGCTACTCCTCTCATTGACAATTAGTTTTGAGATGGAACCTCAGACTTTAACATGGTATCAGAAACTAGCCACACAACCACTTAATAACGGCTACACGCGAATAAACTAGCCACACAACCACTTCTTTAACACAGAAGACATTGTTTTGAGATGAAACCCAAGACTTTAACACAGAAGACGTTAATGCGATGGTCCTAACTTGTCCTCAATGGAAAGCTCTCCTGAATAAGCATATTCATTTGTGGTCCTAGACTACTAGCACCTTTGAAGTTCACTAAGTCCATTGTAATCTTTATCCATAGCACCGTAAATGTACAGTTTTCACTTAATTGAGTAAAATTCCATTTATTGTTTGTTTTGGCTTCTGATTTAAACTCTTAGGTTTGGGCTGGGCCTCTCAGCAACGGCAGAGTAGCAGTTGTGCTGTGGAACAGAGGAGGCTCGACGAGTGATATCACTGCTCACTGGTCCGATATTGGCCTGAACTCAACAACAACCGTTGGTGCACGAGACTTATGGGCGGTAAGGCCTTTGAGAAAATTGCTCATTTCAATATTGGTAACAACATTTAGTGGCTTACTCGTCAATTCTGTCGAATTTTGCAGCATTCAACTCAGACATCAGTTAAGGGTCAACTCTCTGCAAGTGTACCTTCTCATGGCTGTAAAATGTATGTCCTAACTCCACAATAGGGAAAATGGAGTTCATTTTTACAGACTCGGAGACACCATTAATGATTTCCCAGGATGACTACTATATATAGAGTATATATATCATGTGGAGCTTGTATTTGTGTTCATGAAATTTATAAGAAGAAATACGTACGGACAACAATATAATTTATCTGTGTTCTACACGCGGTGATTTTCAGTAAAACTATAGTTGTTTTTTCCTTTGATTTTTAATACATTACTCACTCCGTAACATGTTTCTATTTTTGATTGACCCACAGTAGCATTTATAGTAAAAATAGAAAGAGAAAGTAGTGACAAAAATGAAAAATAAAAAAAAATTAAATAGACTGGTAGAGCTTGCATTCAAACATAGCAATAATGGATGAAAATGAGGTTACACATTTTTGAGTTTTTAGCTCAAATACCAAATTAATGTTACTGATAAAATTGTATCAAAGTTCCATTGAACATAATAGCAATAGCGGATGTAGTGGCAGAATCAGAAAATGGGATAGACTACTAATCTCTCTTGGATATCCCGTTCTATGGTTTTTTGGTTTGCCACAGCCGCCTTGTGGCATATTGGCCACTCCGACCACTGTGGCTCCACGACGAATCACTCCGAATACCCCAATGATAGAATTGAATATGGTAAAAGTCTGATTATATTGATATTGATTAGGAGTTTTTATAAAATTATAATTCAAAATTTTAAAGGTAATGTAATTACAAAATAAAATAGAGATATGAAATCCAAAATAGAATAGGAATGGGAAATGTAAAAGCTTCTATATGTCCTTCTCAAGATGGTTGTTCGAGAAAAGACACCAATATTGGCACGATTACAAAGAAATGTAGTCTTTGAAAGAGGTTTCGTCAGAAGATTAGCCAGTTGATTAGAAGACAAAACATGAGCAACACGAAGCATACCTTGTTGCACCTCCTCACTAACAAAATGATAGTCTAAAGCAATATGTTTTATGCGAGAGTGTTAGAACCTCAATCCTTGAGAATTAGTTTTGGTGATAAGTCCAAGTACTAACTCTTAGTAAATCCTTAGTAAACAAACATTAATCTCATGATTAATCTAGATAGTCCATTGACTCATCACTTTCATGTTCAAGAGTTAGCTGTTTGTATTCATTGACTAACAGTCAATCACAAAATAGATCTGTCAAATGCACCATTCATAAGCTAAACAAGGAAGCTTAGTTGTAACATTGGCAATTGAGTAAAATACAAGATAATTGATGCATTCATCAAGGTCTCCAATGAAGACATGCAGCTAGGTTAGCTTCTAAAGATCAACTGTTAACCCACTGCATTGTGTGAGCTACAATGAAGATTGATTTCCTCGATCCGTAAAAAGTAGATCTAACGGGAAGACCTTAAAACAAGAAATGTACAGCAACAAAGAACTCTGCGAAGGGCTGCAGTGTTGGTTGAACAACTGGGAACAAATCGTAAACAAAAAAGTCAACCTACTGCAATTTGCGAGCTTCAAAAAGAAAGTATCTGCTCTCTAACAAGCAGATACACAAGGAGATTCAAGTAGCATTCAAGAAGGAAAAATGTATAGATTGGGAAATCTGATCAATGGTATCTGAATTGAGTCACCATGGAGGTCACAATTCTCGTGAACAAAGAATTCATAAGGCGAGAACTATTCCAATAGTTGATTCAACTAAGTCATTGAGCAATAGCTTCTACAAAGCACACTCAATGATTAAAGCCTTAAAATATCAAGTCATACATTTAGCAAGATAGAAGGCTATCTGTAGACACCCCATTTTTGGACACCGCTAATTGCTTAATTAGTCAATGATTAGCCACACAGAATTTTGCTAAACTAAAATAAATACCTAGTCATCTAGAGGTTGCTACATGCAAGAGAGTCAATAACATGTCACACTTCACCAATATCACACATGACACAAGTCATTAGGGCATGACATGGTCACATGTGTCGTGCACAACTAATTAAAGTGTAACATTTTCATGTGTGTCGATATTTTGTGTACAAGACTTGAACATGAAGAAAATCCATTTGGAAACATTCCAAGGTCAAGGGGACACCTAACAAACTCAAGTCAATCCAAGGGAGCATAAAAGCAACATGCAAGGATAAAAGGACATGCAAAGTGTACCATTCTCGGACCAAAAAGCAAGAAAAACACGTACAGGGGAATCCTGGCCGGATCGACCATTTTTCCTTGGATCCTGACCAATCCGGCCCAGAATCTACTGACAATAACATTTTTGTTTCTTTGCATGCCCTTCCGGGCAAAGGGCATTAAAGGAACTTTCCAAGGGGTTTCTAGGTGTATTTTGGACCTTCCAAAGGCTATGAATGACCAGGTCTAAACCTAAACTCACCCCATATATAAACCCTCACTTTCTAAGAGAAAAGGGAGATCAATCCTCCCCTTAGAGTGCCTTTAGGAGAGATCAATCCTCCCTTTAGAGTGTCTTTGAGAGAAACTTGCCTCTTGGTGAGAGAAATTCTAGTGTTTGTGAGTGCCCCTCTTGGCTATTCCAAAAATTTTCATCTCCCTTCCATACATCTTCATAAGCCCATCTTCAAACCTTTAAACTATTCCTTCATATCTTCATAAGCACATCTTCAAATCTTCAAGCCTTCATATCTTCAACCATCCTTCAAATACAACCCTTCAATCTTCAACCATCCTTCATATCTTCAAACCTTCATACACATCTTCAAATACATCCCTTCATATCTACAATCAACCTCCAAACACATCCCTTCAAATCTTCAAACCTTCAAACCTTCTATCCTTCATATCTTTAAACCTTCATACACATCTTCAAAGCTTCATAAACACATATTCAAACCTTCAAACACATATCCAATAGTTCCCAAACATTCAAACCCTAAACACAAATCAAACTCCAAACCATAGATCCAAGAGGCAATCATGCTTCAAGAGGGTGAGGGTTTAAAGGTGTAGAAGAGAGTTAGCCCTCTAGCTTCTTCTTCCCTTTCTTTCCTCTTCATTACTCCATTCCACATTCAAAGGAAGGTCCTCCTCCTTCTCTCTCTCTCTCTCTCTCTCTCTCTCTCTCTCTCTCTCTCTCTCTCATAGCCTTGGACACCAAAGGTCATCACTCCCATTGGGAGTAGGTATAATTCCTCTTCAAATGTAACTTTCATTTACTAGTCTACTAGTCTAGATCTATATCTTTTGCACTTTTCTCTTGCAAATATGTATGCTTCTTGATATCTTCCATGAAAATATCATGAATACAATGTGACTTTTTAGTCTTCATATGATGTTATCATCTTCCTTCAATAAAAGCATGAATATGTGTTGAATGCTCTAGCATGTATGTTTTTCCTCCCTCTTGGGATATGTTTCCATACCATCTATGCTTGTTTATGTTTGATGTCTTCTTAGAATTATTAATAATGAGTGAAACATCCACAAGGTTCAAAATCCTTTTCAAAACTCAATGAATGCAAACTAACATTTCTATTCCACTCATGTGTGAACCTTGTGAATGTTTTCATTCTTTACATTAATAATCCATGAATGATAGATACCATTCTATAAGTCTCATCAATGACCATGAGAATGTATCTTGAGGATGACATTAAAGGGTTATCGGGTTTAAACATCTACAATGCATTTACATGCTTAGAATAACAAACATTCTTTTCTTATATAAAGCCTTGAACATCAAGATTTACCTCATAGTCTTCAAATGACTATGAAGGTGCCTTCAAAGGATAATATCAACTACATGTTTTCATGTCCAAACCATCTCTCTTTGTGAATATAGGTTCATCTACTTGTCTTGACCATAGAAAAATATACTTAGGACCATACATATGCTCCATGTCCATTTGCTTCTTATCTTAAACCTAAGTGTCATGAGACCAATGCTCACCCTTGTGAACTCTTGCACCTTGACCTACCAAGGTTAATCCCTCAACTCACATGCATGCTAGACATTTACAGACCAATATAAGGGCGAATTGGGTGATGATTGTTCTTCCCAATTCGTAACTAAGCCCCCGAACCTAGAAATCTCACAAAAGGCTTGTGCTTCCGAAGCGTAAGACCAAACGGAGGTGGTGACTCTCAATATAAGTAGGAATAGGTTGAGTAGTCACGAAGAGAGGCCCTACATCGCTAAATAATGTTCTCACACAAACAAAAGGCAATCGACGACCATCATCCACTTTCAAAACCTCGATTAAAGCCATCTTAAGGCTTAATCGTCGAGGGCGCGAGAACGGGGGTTCTCACACTCCGAGCCAAATCAAGACAATAGGACCTAAACGAAGAAGACTTCCCCATCGAAGAAGAAATAGTTTATTCATCAGTTCATTCCCTGACATGCACTATACCTGAAGGCAGAAGTTGTACCTGCCAACCTTTCTCAAGATTCTCTATCAGAGCTATAAAGACAACAAGGATACACCTTCACTCTATTCAATAACATATGAATAGCCATCCATCAGAGGATAGTGAGAAAGCATCTGTTGGTTAGATATTAGATGACAATATCAAAGATTCTATGTCTAAGGTGTTACATATGTGTTCAAGATGATTCAACCGCCAACCTATGAACAACCAGCCAGTAGAGGAAAGTGGAAAATAATCTAGTGGTTAGTCATCATATGACGGTGACTAAGATTTTATGACTAAGGTGTTACATATGGTTAATGATTATCAACAAATATCCTCATACAAGAAAAACCTGAAGATCTTGCAAGTCGTGATTCTCAGAGTCAACCGACAGGCAAGAGGGGCAAAGAAGATGAATAGTGCTCCAGCAGATTCAAAATGAAGATGTTGCAGAGAGATTAAAATGGATGCCACATAGGCTCAGTCAACACTCCAATGGGAACCTCTCAGCGGTCAAGATTCCACGAGGCGAGTCAAACTCGAAATGACATTATTCCATTGGTCGCAGTAAAAATGAGAGTTGCCACTTAGACTAGTCAAGGAGACAAGACGGGACAAGCAATCAGGCGACAGACAAAAGCAGTCAACAACAACAAAAGGAGATTCTTGATTCATTTGACGCCCAAATGCTAATTGAGCTTCATCCGCTTATAAATAGAGGCCATTGTGAAGATCAAAACTCAATATTTGAAAGCGAAGTTAACTTCCTGTACGTAGATGACGCTAGACGATAGGACGGCTTCGTGGGAGTAGTTCTCAAATCTTTATACACTTCAACACATTCGAAGATTTATTTCATCAAGCATTAGGCTGTGAACAAGTGTATTTAGCTTCAAACTTGTAGTAGATTAGAGCTTCTATATTCTTAAATAAGAAGCACATATAAAGAAGCAAAAACCCCTTCACTCTCTAGTGAATTTTTTCTTTTTCTTTTTGGTGAATCCATGGGTGATAAGTCATCGCGTGAAGGCTCAAGTGTGGTATCTTGAGAGAATAAGTATGTTATCTTGTATGAGTGAATTGAGCTGTTGAGCTCCCCAAAATTTCTAGGACCAGGCAATGATAGCAGGTGTCTAGGCGTGAGTATTATATTGCTAGAATTCCCCAAGTGTAAACTTAGCAGGTGTGCTCCTAGAATTTGTGAGTTAGGCTGATGCAAAGTCATGTACGTCCTTCTCCCGTTAGCACTAAGCTGCACAATTCCCCTATTGGTTGATTAATAAAAGGCTCCGTCTGTTCAGGTGAAGAACAGTAAGGGGTGGATGTACCGGTGTTTACTGGGAGCCACTTAAAAAATCATTGTGTTCATTATCTCTCTCCCTTACTCTATTTACTTAGGTTAGTTGTTTATCCGCACTTTAGTTAGCTATTTAATCTGTACTTGCTTTTGTCTGTTAGCAGTTAATTTGTTATTTACCTTATTGTATATCCTTCATCTTCAATTGCTACTTATTTTAATCTTGATGCTTCTCCAAACCATTCAAGGCCTTCCTCTATTAAGCTATACAAATTCTTCCGCTGGAACTACTCCTTTAAACATAGCTTAAGAGTGTCGTTGTTCTTGGCACTTCATACCTTCGGACAGTGGTATTGCACTAAGTATTTGTCATACGCTAAGTGCATCCTTGGTGTTAAATCACTAAGGCTCTATCTAGTATTTAATATACGTAGAGACAGATTGATAGAAAGAGGGACCTCACAAAGAGTGAAACACCAGATTGGAGCAGAGATGCATGACACCATGATTATAACAGTAGGCATTCCTGGTATAGAAACACCAAGCTCAGTAAAGAGAGACAAAATCCAAAGAACCTTAGCAGAAGTAGCAGTAACAACTCGATATTCAGCCTCAGTCGAAAAGCGAGCAACAATGCGTTGTTTCTTAGAACTTCAAGAAGTAGGACTACCACCCATATAAATCAGATAACCAGTAGTAGGAGTGTAATCATCTTTGTTACTCGTCCAATCAGCATCAGAGAAGGCATGCAAAGAGAGAGAGAGAGAGAGAGAGAGAGAGAGAGAGAGAGAATTGGAACGATGAAGAAGAATAACAAGCTCCATGGAACCATGCAAGTAGGGCAAGAGACGCTTAACTGCAAAAAAATTCACATCGGTCAGAGAATGCATAAATTGAGCTAAATGATTAACAGCAAACACAATATCTGGACGCGTGAGAGAGAGAGAGAGAGAGAGAGAGAGAGAGAGAGAGAGAGAGAGAGAGAGAGAGAGAGAGAGAGAAAAAAAACACA
>JAOWAN010077117.1:0-10802 GCA_028566635.1 Lobelia cardinalis
ATCTCGCCTCATATGCGACCAATAAAAATGTTCCTTCAGTGCGCTCAAAGTCTTCTCTATCCCAAAGTGTCCCATTAAGCTCCCTCCGTGTGCTTCAAGCATGATTAATTCTCGTACTGAGGATGTAAGGATACATAACTGGTGACCAAGAAAAAGGAATCCATCCTGTCTATAGAACTGGTCGCTTGACTCGTGCTCGTAACTAGCCCATACCTCCCCGAATTCTTGGTCGTCTTTGTACAGCTCTCTAATGTGCCCGAATCCTAACACTTTGGTCGACAACGCAGATAGAAGATTATACCTCCTTGACAAGGCATCCGCGACGATGTTTTCCTTCCCCTTCTTATATTGCACGACGTAAGGAAACATCACGATAAACTCTACCCATTTAGCATGCCTCTTGTTCAGCTTGCCTTGTCCCTTCAAGTATTTCAAGCTCTCATGGTCAGTGTGTTTAACAAACTCCTTAGCGAGCAGATAATGCTTCCAGGTGTCTAGAGCTCGCACCAACGCATAGAGTTCCTTGTCGTAAGTGGAGTAATTCAAGGTCGCTCCACTAAGCTTCTCGCTGAAGTATGCAATAGGTTGTTTTTCTTGCAGTAAAACAGCCCCAATGCCCACTCCACTTGCGTCATATTCTATCTCAAAGGTCTTGACAAAATCTGGTAGCTTCAACACCGGTGCCGAGCAAAGGCTATCTTTTAGAGCTTGGAAAGACTTCTCCTGTTCCTCGCCCCACTGGAAACATACTCCCTTCTTTACGAGCTCATTCAAAGGTGCGGCCAAGCTACTGAAGTTCTTCACAAATCGCCTGTAGAACCCAGCCAACCCATGAAAACTCCTTACCTCCGAGACTGTTGTTGGTCGCGACCACTCCTTGATCGCCTTGATCTTGCTCGCGTCGACCTCGACTCCCTTATCAGATAAGACATACCCCAAAAAGATCACCTTATCCATGCAAAAGGTACACTTTTTGAAATTGGCGTATAGCTGTGCCTCCCTCAATGCGAGCAGTACTTGCCTCAAATGCTCAACATGCGCACTAATTCCTCGGCTATATACCAGAATGTCATCAAAATAAACCACCACAAATTTACCAATAAAACTCCTCAAAACATGGTTCATCAACCTCATAAAAGTGCTCGGTGCATTGGATAACCCAAATGGCATCACCCTCCATTCATACAAACCTTGCTTCGTCTTGAAGGCAGTCTTCCATTCATCGCCTTCCTTCATCCTTATCTGGTGATACCCACTTTTGAGATCAACTTTGGAGAAAACCCTTGCCCCATGCAACTCATCGAGCATGTCATCCAAATGAGGAATAGGACGCCTATACTTGATGGTGATTTTGTTGATGGGTCTGGAATCACAACTCATTCTCCATGATCCATCCTGCTTAGTAACCAGAATAATAGGTACAACGCACGGAATCAAACTCTCTTGAATCAATCCTTTGTCGAGCAATTCAGTGACCTATTTCGCAATCTCTTTTGCCTCCCCAGGGCTGCACCTATATACTGGTCGATTAGGAATGGCAGCTCCTGGTACTAGGTCGATCTAATGCTCGATTCCTCGAATATGAGGTAGTCCCTTTGGTAACTCCTCGGGAAACATATCTTGGAACTCGCCAAATAGATCCTGTACCTCTAAAGGCAAATCTGTGACCTCCTGCATAGCCAAGCATAAGTCCTTACAAACCAACATAACAAGAGGTTTGTTACCTTTAACCAATCTCATGATCTCCTTTGCTTTGGTGAGGAAGTTGAGCTTGGTTTCCCTCTGCTCGGCAGGAACTATAGCGACCTCTTGCCTCTCCTCGCTTTCCTTCTGCTGCCGAAGCTCGCGCATGCCCTTCTCATTCCTCTCTTGATCCTCACGAATCTGTGTGGGGGGTGAGAGGGGTCAAAACCAACTTCCTTCCATCCTTCTCCAATGAGTATTTGTTTGTAAACCCATCATGAGTAACCCGACGATCAAACTGATGTCCTGCATGCATCGGCACCACATCACACCTCACCTCATCTACATATTTCCCAATAGAAAAAGGTACGATGACCTGCTTTGTCACCCTGACCTCACCAGAATCATTTAGCCATTGTAGTTTGTATGGCTTAGGATGTCTCATTGTTCGCAGCCTCAACTTCTCCACCATCAGGGTGCTCGCCACGTTCACACAACTTCCAATGTCGATGATGAGGTTGCATAGCCTATCCTGAACCCGACAGCGAGCATGAAATATGTTCTCCCTTTGGATAGCGATCTCTTCTTCGCTCTAAACCTGTGCATTTAGTGCTCGCCTAACCACCAAGGCTTGCAATCCAGAGCCGTCTTCGTCGCACTCATCCTCACTCAAGGCAGGCATGTCCGCGAACTCTTCCTCGCCAGCGGACTCATACTCGCCGGAAGCCCCCATGATTAGAACTCGCTTGTTCGGACACTGTGATGCAATATGCCCCATGCCTTGACACTTGAAGCACTTGATGTAACACATCCTGCTCGCCGGAGTCCCCTGGTCCGTCTCCTTCTTCTCCTCCTCCTTCAGTTTGGTTGCTACGACCTTTGAGACTGGTGTGGCTGGACTCGTCGCTCCTTTAGGCTGATTGCTCGCAGAGAATCTTGATATTGAGCGAGCTCTCTTGGCCTTTAACTGCTTTTCTACCTTTACAGCCATATGTAACATCTTCTCGACCTCGATGTAGTGATGTAACTCAACGAGGTCGACAATTTCACTATTCAGCCCATTCATAAACCTCGCCATGGTGGTCTCCTCATCTTTATTGACACCACATCTTATCATTTTGGTCTCCATCTCTTTATAGTACTCATCGACCGTCCTGTTCCTTTGGCGCAAACTTTGCGATTTCCGTTTTAGCTCGCGATCATGGTGCGGGGGAACAAATCTTCGTCGCATGACTCGCTTCATCTCATCCCATGTCGAGATAGGTTCGTCACCATACTTTCTGCGACCTTTAACCATCTGATCCCACCAAGTGTTTGCATAGCCATAGAATTCGACCTGTGCTACCTTAACCTTCTTTTCCTAAGAATAATTATGGCAGTTGAAGATGCGCTCAACCTCTATCTCCCATTTCAAGTAGGCTTCTGGGTCACCCTTCCCTTGAAAACTGGGCATCTTCATCTTGATGCTACCGAGGTTGCGATCTGGCATATCTCCCCCTCATCGACCTATGTCTCGATGGTCATAATCCTCCTCGTCTTCACGTCTGAAATTACCCCTGTTGGGCCCCTTCTTTTCAGGTCGATACTGGAATGGGGTTCCTGGGCTATGATCGTCTCCCCTCTGGGCGAGCTCTCGCTGGATTCCATCCACCCTTTGGTTGATTTTATTGAACTCGTCGGTCATGTACTATTTGAACTCTTCCAAATTGAAACTCCCTCCTTGTGGCTGTGAAGAAGTCATGATGCGGATATGTCTTTGCTGAATTGAAAACTCACCAATTAAAATTAGCTCTGATACCACTTGATGTGAGAAACCTTAATCGAGGAATGATCAAGGATTCTTTCTTCAACGGAAATGTAGGAACGTTGATTGTGTGAGTATAATGGGCGGCTAATCAACCCAGCAAGCGCAATTGCTTGAAGAACTGAAAAGATAAGTTTAATGGATGCTATTAAACCCCTAGGACGTAATTATCCTAAGAACTCAATAGGGGAATTAATCTTTAAAGAATAAAACTCAAGAACAAAGAATTCGAAAATAAATAGAAAACTCTCAAAGAGAATTCTTTAACAAAACAAAAGCTTCAATTGAATTAAATCTCAAAACTCTATTTTAAAAGTTGCAGTACATGCCTATATATAGGCTCAAAATAAAATACTAAACAATTTAGGAAATAGAAAACTATTTAGAATAGGAAATCCTAGAAGGAAAGTAAAAATACAACTCAAATTATGACTCCTAAAATAAATAGGACGAGAAGACTAAAGATAAGGAAACAAGAAGCCTCCAACAAATAGGACGCAGATTCTCTTTAAGCGCCAAGAAAGGAAACCCGTAGCTTGAGGCTGGAACGCTGCTGCCTTGCTACTGCCTGATCCTGCGACCTTAAGGTTGCTCGCACCCACCTTGCTCGCACATTCCTTGCTCGCTTACTAGAGACATGGAGACCATCTTCCGACCAGCTCCCTCGCGACCAGCTTCCCCGTCTGTTCCTTCCTCGCCATAGCTCGCTATTAGTCGAGCAAACCCATTAAGGAGCCTTTTTGTCTTCAACCTCGTCACTGGTCCATTAAGTTGCACCAAATCATGACTTGCCCTAGGCGTCCTCGCATCACTCCTGCTAAAATTCTTTCTTCCCTCAAAGAACTCCTGGTCTGTCTTCCAGCAAAAGGATCACCACCAATAATATATTTAGAAATGGGGTGATGCCTTGCTTGTCTTACTTCTCTAGGTAGGCCAGAGGTTGAGGCTAAGGTTTATGATTGATTGTTAGGGTTTTAAAGGGGTGTATCTTGGCTTGAAGGAGTTGATGGAGTTGGATCTTCAAGTATTGGTGTTTGTAGGGGTGGAATGATGTCAGTCTGTAAGGCTTCTGGTGTGAAGTCTTCTGAAGAAGGTTTAGGACTTTGTGCAGAGGCTTCTATCACAGGAACATGAGAAAAATCATTAACTGGATTATGATCATAAGCTCTACATGGCTCATCAAGGTCATTAGAATTACCATGAGCCTTATCAGGATGAAGTATACTTCTTTCATCAAAGTAACATGAACAGATTCAACTATTGAGAGAGTTCTCTTGTTATAGACTCTGAAAGCTTTACTGTGCTTGGCATAGCCAACAAAGGTTCCTTTATATGCTTCCTCATCAAATTTTCCTCTTCTTATTTGACTTGTGTACAAAACATAGCACTTGCAGCCAAATATCTTGAAGAAGGATACATTCAAATGCCTTCCTCTCCAGAGCTCATAAGGTGTCTTGTTGTGGAGATTGTTGATCAAACACCTATTCTGAGTGAAGCAAGCCGTGCTAACAGCTTTTGCCCAAAAATACTTAGGTAATCTAGCTTCTGAAAGCATAGTCTTCCCAGCTCCCACAAGTGTTATGTTCTTCCTCTCAACTACTCCAGTCTGTTGAGGGGTGTCGGAGGCTGAAATGTTGTCATAAATCCCATGATCATCACATGATTGATCCAGCTTCTAACTTTTGAATTCACCTCTATTGTCAGATCTCACACTGACAATTGTCATCCCTTTCATGGTTGAAAGTTGTTTGAGTAGCTGTCCCATCACTTTGTATGTGTTATCTTTGGAGTGCATGTGTTTTCAACCCAAGTATACCTGGAGTAGTCATCAACAACTACTAGGTTGTATCTGGAGCCACCCAGACTGGAGGTTGGCATTGGTCCAAATAGATCCATGTGCAATAATTAGAGTGACCTAGTTATTGAACGTAATGGTTTTGGTTTGAAAGAAGTCTTATGGGCTTTACTTAAAGAACATGCCTTATATTTTCAATGGGATGACCAGAAATAGAAGGAAGTCCTCTCACGAAGTTTCCTCTAGAGATTTTTGATAAATTTTTCAAATTCAGATGAAAAATTCTCCAATGCCACAACTAATCTTTTTTATTGGATTTTTGAGCAACTAAACTAAGAGGTGTTTTATTTGAAAGCTTAGAAATGTTTATTGAATAAACATTTGATTTTCTTACACCGGTGAGCACAGTTGAACCAGTTATTGGGTGTCTTACAATACCTGTAAGTCAGAGAAGACACACTCCAAACTTTGATCACAAAGTTGAGAGGTGCTAATAAACTTATGATGAAGGTTACTAACTAAGGAGACTTTGGTTATTTCTATAGGTCCTCTTATCAGTAAACCATACCCTACTGTCTTGCCTTTGGTACTAGCACCAAATATTATTGAGGGGCCTTCTGCTCTGACAATATTGGAGAGAAGTTGAGGGAAACTAGTCATGTGAGTAGAGCACCCACTATCTAGTATCTATTCATCAAACACCTCCTCCAGTGCCATAAAGCAAACCTGCAAAAAGCAGTTATTGGTCCCCTTTATTATTCTTTGGGTCCAGGAGATTAGTTGTCATTGGGAGTCAAATTATGTCTCCCCTTAAAAGAATCCTTCATAGGGGGTCCATGATTGAGCTTCTCAAGGCAACCCATGGCCAGATGGCCCTCATCACCACATAGAAAACAATGCAGAAAAGTAGGTTATTGAGTAGATTGCATCTTAATAGAAGGTATCTCAGTCTCAACCATAGGACCCTTCCCTTTTTCAGGATCCCTGGGAGGAACAAACTTCACTTGGGTCATCTTGTGAACAGATGACCTTTTGATGTGTGACTTTCCCTTGGGCTTAGCGGTATCGAAAACCTTTGTGGGAGCAAGGGTTCTGACGGAAGCCTTGCTTATGGGAGGCCCATCATCGGAGGCCTTGTTACTTGATATTCCCAGCTTGGTTTGATTTTTTCCTTTCTTCTTGCCAGTCCCCTTAGGGTACTCATGTTGGACTCTAGAGTAGTCCTTCCCCGCAGGGTCATGAGTTACCTCAGGAAAAAGTTCCTTAAGGAGACCAAATTAAATCACATTCAGTTGTTTGATTTTTATCTGAAGTCTTTGCTCCATGCTCACTGCTTGTTTTATAGCTAAGACCAGAATGGTCAGTAAAACATTTTTAGCTTTCTAAAAGTGCTTCCACTGCAGCCTTGGAGTTGTTAAGAGACCTTAGAGTTTTAGATATCTCTAGTATGGTCGTCTGTGTGCTCTAAAGTTGAGCATTCAGCTTTCGGCCCAGAATCTCAAAAGCAATTTTCTCATCTCTCAGCAAATTCAACTCTTCCAAGTCTATCTTCAGTGTTGCCACTTCAAGACTTAGAGCAGAGTTGGAAGTTTGGGTCAGTTACAAGTCATGTAAAACTCTTTTGTTTATAACTTGAAGCTTTTCAAAATATTTTCACATCTCATTGATCTCCTCCAGTACTTCCATAAGAACATATTCAGAAACATAGACTCAGAGGTATTAGTTTTCTTTGAAACCTCACTCTTTCCCTCAATAGACATGAAATCTACTTTTGGCTTTGAAAAGGGACTCATGGGTGGAAGATGAGTATAAGAACCATCACTACAAAAAAAAAGTCCATTTATGTCGAACATTACCGTCGCTACTTTAACATCAGCGCCGGAACTCTGTTGCTAATGTCCGGCGCTAATTGCGACAGAAACTTCTGCCGTCGCAATTTTTTTGATCTTGCGATGGCAAACACTCTGTCGCAATTTAGCGACCTACTGTATAGCAACGAAATCCGTCGCAAAGTTTATGATAAAATAATAAAAAAGTAATAAGAAAAATTAAATCTTGCGATGGAAATCCGTCGCTGATTTTATAAATATAGTGATGGACATTCGTCGGTAAATATAGAATATGCGTCGCTAATTTCAAAAATATTGTGACAGTCTTCCGTCGCTAATACTTTAAAAAAATAAAAATATATTGTGTTTTATATTAGCGACGAATTTCATCGCTATACAATCGTATTTATTAAAGAAATTATTAATATTCCTAAAATCCTAATTTACAATAATGTATTACTGGGGAGGGGGAGGGGGAGGGGGAGGGGGAGGGGGAAAGCCGGTTGGCGGGGTCCCAAACAGCTGATCAACGAAATCATGATCAAGATTCTGCCGCACTGTCGAATTTGGATCCGTGTGCTGATCAAAGGAACTCACGCTCGGTGTCTGCAGGTGCTGGGTTGAGACGTAATAAGGCGACGGTGGACCTGCACCGCAGCCATGGCTTGTATCTCATTCGAAAATGCACCTGTACATATTCATCGTGAATGCCTTGTCTTTTATAAATGCTAGGTTACTTGTTGTTGATGAAATTTCGGCATTACCTCCCCATGTTTCTCCAAATACACGAGCTAGACAGGGTTGAATAAACCCACATCTAGTATGCATTCGTAGAACAAAAAGAAGTGCAGCCAAAATTTTACCAACATCAAGTAAAACTAGCATTCATAAAAGACAAGGCATTCACAATACATACACACACTTGGTGTATATTTTCAAACTGTCAGATTGACAATTCAAGAACCAAATATTACATGTCGTACAAGAGTATGAGTTGTACAACATGTATGCTCTAATGGTCTCGAACGAGTTTCTAAGCATTCTCTAAGTTGCAATTGTACCTTAGTACAAAGTATGTACTGCACGCAACGGTATATTGAGGAATATGATCATAGCATGAATAAGTATGATAAGAAGAAATGTGATACAATATTGTACCATCAGATGATAAGGGTAGGATTCTATAGTAATTCGAAAGATCACATGCACGTTCAAAGTTGTACAACATGCTTATGCTCAATCGAACGAGTTTCTAAGCTTGCATTGTTATTGTATTTATCTTTACAAGTATCGCACAATGACGATGCCTTTACAATGTGATTTTTAGTTTCACTATTATCCTTATAGTTTGATATTTCACATTCGAACCCCCTAAGATTGATATTTTAATAGTTTAACCCCCCAAGTTTAATTAAAATACTCGTTAACCCCTATTAAAAAATTGGACAGCATTTTCCCTAAAAATTGAACTAACCCCGGTATTTCAACCTGTCCAAAGAAAGAAGTTGGAAAATATTTATATCATATATTCACATGCATAGCAATAACCCACCATGCATCAACATATAAAGGGGGCGTACATGCTTAGTCATACATATAGGACCAGCACCACCCTGGGCATACTACAGCACATAGCTCACCACCACAATCCTAACAAATAATGAGGATTCACGCCAAACGTGGGCAAATATCCCCAAAATCTTACCAAATAAAGGGCATACTATATATATGTTCATAATAGGCACCGCCCAAAAAACGAAACCTAGCATACATCAACAAATAAAGATGACCTCTACGCCAAACGTGGGCAACTATTTCTAAATTTCTAACAAATAAAGGGCATTCTACACCTATGTTCTCACTAGGCACCGTCCACAAAACAAATCCTTACAAACAATCAATGTTCTATATATATATAAGTTTATATATACTAATAATTAATTTTTCATATTACTTTATATTCATTAATCTTACTGAATTATTTAAATTAGTTACATAATTAACCATAATATTACTATCGTAAGTTATTTTCTAATTAAGTACTCAATCAACTTAAAAACTCTAGTTATTAATTATTCTTAATTAATAATTAATTTACTTCATTTACTTAATTTAAGTGTATTATTATTTTCTTTAGTCTATATATTTCTAAAACCTCAGTCAACTTATAAAACCTAAAAGTTTAAATGAATCCTAAATTCATTTCTAAAACCTCGATTGAGTTATAAACCCTAATTACTAGTAAATTTTACTATCTTTATTTTTATTTTTTGTTTATTTTCTATTTTTATTTCCTCTTTTAATTTTCTATTTTATTATTTTAAATTTTTGTTTCATTTTCTAGTTTCATTTTATTTTTTAATTAATTTTAGTTTCTATTTTCTATTTTCTATTTTTTGTTTTTATTTTTAGTTTTTATTACATCGTCTTTAATTTATTATTTTTAAGTATTCTATTATTATTTTTTATTGATTAAATGTTTTATTAATTAATTATTATTAATATCTTTTAGTAAACTTTTTTATTACTTCATTTTTTTAACTAACATATTTTTATTTACTGTTTTATTTATTTTTATTTTTAATTTTAGTTTTATTATTTTTCAATTTTCAGTAGTTAACTATTTTTAAAAATTTATTAGGTTAAATTATCGAAAATATGGGTAGTAAGTATTTTTGATATTTTAAATTAAAAAAAATATCTAATCAATGTTATAATATTACAAAAAATAAAAAAAATATTAAATACACAAATAATCATATAAATTCAAAAATATAATATAAATTCAAAAAACATCATATAAATTCAAAAAATCACAAAAATAACAGAAAAAGGGGAGGCTAAAAAACATACCTGATTCATCAGAGAAAATGATCAACTGAGTGGGAGAGCGAGAAATCGAGAGGTTGAGATGGAGAGAATGGGAGGAAAAGAGAGTTTAGAGAGATAGAGAGAATGGGAGGATTGAGTTTAGAGAGATGGGGAGAGAGAGTTTCCGAAGAGTGAGAAAATTGAGTGTGTGTGTGTGTGAGAGAGAGAGAGAGAGAGTTACGAGTGGTGGGTGGTATACTGAAATTATTTCGATATAGTAAAAAAAAAGTTGCGTCGGAATCCGTCGCTAAACTAAAAAAGGAATCTACCTCGTTGTTGTCAGATTTCGTCGCAATATTTCCCGCCTATAGCGATAAAAACTAAATCGTGCGACAGAATTTGGCTAAATTAGATCAAATTTTTGTCGCTAATTTTATTGACTTCTTTTTGACCCGTGTTTGAAATTTAGTGATGCCACCTTCCTTATCAGCGTCGGTGTCCGTCGCTAAATAGCGACAAAATTAATTCCATCGCAACAACTTCTGTAGCTAACTGTTATTTTTGTAGTAGTGTGTCTCCTGTATTTTAGACCATGAATTCACCACAATTTTGGAATTTTATGGTTTTCTCCAAAATTCTGGTTGAAGGGTCAAAGAAACGGGGTTCCTTTTTGAAAGATTTGGGTTGAGTCCTGTCAGCTTCAGAAATTGAGCAATTTCAGTCTCTTCAGCATAGTCCTATGGTTCATTTTCTGAGTCAGTTTCACACCAAATAGGTAATTCCTTTGATTCCTCACTGGCTGTTGGTCCCACTAGAGCTCAATATAGGCTAGAGGGGGGGGGGGGTGAATAGCCTATTTAAAAACTTTCTTGCTTAAAAC
>JAOWAN010077137.1:0-10799 GCA_028566635.1 Lobelia cardinalis
AAGAAACAAGAAAACGAGAAAAGGCTAGCAGAGTTCAAGAAGAAAGAAAAGCAAGAGAATAAGAAGAGTAATCACCGGTCACCACATATAAGGCACAAGAGTTGCCCTCGTGCCCTAGGCACACCTGAAGCAAGGTGAGGCTCATGACTGAAACATTTGAGCCTCATTGCCTAGATGCACCTTAACAACTATTTTTCAAATTTTCTTTTCATCAGAAAAGAAATATATGAGCAGTGCAATTATGCTGGATAGCTGAAAGTCAAACTCTTGGGATAGCTCCCCTTGTTGGCCCCCATAGGGAGGCCATGAAACGACATTATCCCACAAAGACTTGGCCACAAGGTCCAATCTCTGACAAGATTTTGGAAATCCATTATTTCCATAAGCACCACAAAGTTGCAAACACTCCACATCCGCCAAGCAACTTAAGAGCAGTGCAATAATGCTGGATAGCTGAAAGTGAAACTCCTTGGATAGCTCCCCTTGTTGACCCCCATAGAGGCCATGAAACGACCTTATCCCACAAAAGACTTGGCAATAAGGTCGGATCTCTCCCGATTCTGGAATTCCATTATTTCCATAAACACCATAAAATCGCAAACACTCCACATTTGCCAAGCAAGGCAGCTTCCTCAACTTTGGCAAACCCTCTAAACTTGCACCTCTATGCTGGAGGAAAGAGGTAATCGTCTTTTTCTCACCGACTTTATTATGTATGTTGGGGGTCCTACAACTGTTTTTGTGAAATTTACTTCAACAAGGATAGTTCTGCAATTTGTCTTTGGGCTATAATTGAGCAGCCAGATTAGGATGTTAATATTATTTTATTTTTTGAAGAAGAAGAAGAAAAAAGAAACGAATAGATTTAAAAAGGAAAACAGTACAATGCAATGGACAAGATTTCCATAGGAATAAAGAAATTGAAAGGAGAAGAAAATAGGGGGGAAAAATGACAGAAGTTTTTAGGTCTTTTGAGTTATGGTCCAGAATAGTAGAGTTAGGTTATTCTCTGGGCCTCATGTTGCTTAGTCCCTAAGTCATATTCCCCTAATATATAAATATAAGTATACATATACATATACAGTATGTGTGTCTGTGTGTATATATATGTGCATATCTATGTATGTGTGTGCGATGGTTTGTTGTACACTGTTATTTCAGCAGTTATTTGATGAACGAAGAATATAGTGTATGCTTATCATGATGTGTGATGCATCTTTCTCTCGGATGGTGATGCCTAGCCATATCTTCTGCTCCTTTCTTTTCAATCTTATTAATCAGAACATGCAACCCACCCACTCATGTCATCCATTACTTAATTGACTAGGTTTTGAGCAAGGTAAAACTGTAATTCAATTTGACTCTTCAATCGAAATCACAAAGTCATTGAGGCCTCACACACCATCTGAATTAACAGCATCAAAATATTGTCACTTATGACTTGTATCTTGATTCTTGAACATCAATGTGACTCATCTTTCAAAGTGGTTCAAAAGCTCCGGTCGAATTTACAGCAGGCCTGTTTTAAGCTTTGTAATTTTCTGTACTCCCTTTAGCACGTACATAAAGAGCCATAGCTAGTTGAACCAACTTATTTACTATTTAAATGTTTTTGTATGAAGACAACTCATCCAGGAATGTTTCTCCCTTAAATGCTATTTAATTCAAAAACCATTCTAATATTATGAAACAAACTGTCCTTAATACATCTAATTCTATATTCCAGTCTGTTACTGGTGGCACAATTCCACCACTCATCCACGGTCTTTCTTACATTCTCTCAAAATCTTATTTCTACAAGCCTTGGACTTTGTTATAGAGATGCAAGCTTCTGGGAGACTCAATTAATCCAAGGCTGCAAACTTGAGCAGGAATCCAATGCTTTATACAAAGTGATGCAATAACTCAAGAAGGCTCGTGGCAGAGAGACCAGTGACAGTTGCGGTTCATTGTATCTAAATATTCTCCAGTCCCTTTGTTGCAGGAACAACATGGGATGAACTGAGGCTTATTGAAAAACAATACCAACACCCCATACCAAGGAAAAACAAGGATGCATTATATAAAGAGATCAGGCTAACGCATAACCGTAGGACCAATTTGAGGTGACATGTGATCCTACCCAAGCACTACCTTGTGTCTAGAAAAAATGTGATTGTGGGCCTAACAATCTGACGACCAACATAAGGAATAATCTTAACTCAATTCAGAAAGAACACATAAGGGAGCCAGCAGGTTAAGACATAAACGATTCATACCTGCAGAAGAGAAACATCGAACAGTGCTCCACAACTGCAAAATCAGAATAATGGTTAGAAGATGGATATTCTGCCAACGGAACTGCAATTACATTTAAAACTAACCTTGAGTGCAGAAGGATTGTCTTGGATTCCGTTGAATACAAAAAAAGGTGTTTGCCTGATAAGCTTCAGCATCAGTGAATGGTGAAGATAAAATTAGGAACAAAAATAAGAGAAATTGGTTGGTTCAAAATCGGTTAGTTCAAATCAATACCAGGCCCAAGTACAGGAGCAACCTCATCAGGATCCTTATATACCCTCCTACACCCCTCAAACAAAAAAAATCTAATAATATAAATAAATAAAATAGTGATATTCATATTTAAATATATATATATATATATGTTGGGCTTGCAGTCTGGTGTTCTATTTTTATTTTTTTGGATAGAAGAAGAATATTATTGATAGGGTAAGAATGTACAAAGAAAGGTGGACAAGAAATCCACCAAAAACATCCAAAAACAGCGGATACACATGAAATTACTCTATAGCAGCTTTCCAATCTCTAGCTAAATCTCCCAAAGACAAACCCAGAAAAGCGCCAAAACTCCTAGCCCATAGAGAAAATTGCACAGTAATCTTTTCCCACAACAATGAAAGCGATAACTCACGATTTTTAAAAATCCAAGAGTTTCTCTCAATCAAGATATTACAAAATAATAAGAATACGACACAATTCCTCAGTAAAGAAGCATCCCTCGATCTACCAAGGCCCACATGGCTAATGATAATGAACTCTTCCACGCTACGACGCATAATGGATGTCTCCCCCGTAACCCAAACAAATTGCACCAAAGACTCCGAACCATCGAGCAATGCATTAGCAGATGCTCGTGAGACTAGCTCTCATACACATGACGCACACATCTGGAGAGATACATTTTCGATTGTCTCCTTTGCCGCCGATCATTAGTGTTCAAATGGCCAAGGACCATTGACCAAGCAAAGACCTTATATTTAAACGGGACCTTCGACTTCCAAATGAAATGGTAAAGAGGAAAGTCAATCTGTAAATGTGGACGAAGAATTTTGGTGAAGGATTTTACAGAAAAGACCCGGTCTGATCAGTGAACCCAGATTCACCGGTCGGATTGAAGATCCGAAAGACGAAAAGAGGACAATTGCAGCATTAAATCTGCAACCGATATGGACTCTTTATCATTGAGATTTCTCACAAAATGAAAATCCCACGTGACCCCCCCCCCCTCCCTAACAAGGAAAGTAGCAATAGGCACATTATGAAAACTAGAAAGTCGAAACAAACGAGAAAAAAAGACCTTAAGAGGTCAGCTTGTCCTCCTTTTGTACATTCTCTTCCTTCCAATAATTTCATCATCTAAAAAAAAGATAATAATAATAATAAAATGTAACATACATAAGTTACATGAAAAATACTCTGCATGGCTTGGTATGTGCATAGATTCTATATGATACATATATCCCCCCCCCCCCTAAATCCAAGATGTTTGCTTATAAGGAAGAGTTAATCATGTTAAATCTCATGCTTGTGGGATTTACATAGTTGGAAGATTGATAAAGGTCAACCCTTGTCCAAAATTTTAGAGAACACTGATGTTCAAGGCTACTTTAGAAATCTGAAAGATAAATTAGGCATTCTTCAAATAAGCTTCTAGTGCAGAATCAAACCTTTAGTTTCACTTTTAGGAGCAATTGTACATAGATCAATATCAGATAATTCTCTCATTGATAGCGCATAATTTAAGAAAATCAATACCAATAAAAATTATGAACTTCGCTTTGATACATTAATTTTGACGCTTGACACCGAATTTATTCTTGAGCCAGTCTTAGGAGCAATTGTACGTAGATCAATATCAGATAATTCTCTCATTGATAGCGCATAATTCAAGAAAATCAATACCAATAAAAATTATGAACTTCGCTTTGATACATCAATGTTGACACCTGACACCGGATTTATTCTTGAGCCTGTCGCTACCAACCACCCACATCTTTCAATTAGGTTTACTAATAATTTTCTTTTAAAATGGTTAGCAATGGATCAAGAAGCAAAACATGATAAGTATGATAAATGGATCTCAGTTTTCTATGACTGCACCAGCTCTAACTTCTAGATGTAGGGGTGGTTTGAAGTCATTTTTTTTAAGTGAAAGAAGAATTTCATTGAAAAGAGCAAGAGGATACAAAAAAGGCGAACAAGAAGTCCATCAAAAACTAACAAAAAAACAAAAAGCACACAGATTACTGTGTAGCAGCTCTCCAATCTTTAGACGAGTCTCCCACAAAACGACAGTGATGTTTCTCGATTTCTGAAGATCCGGGCATTTCTCTCAATCCAAATATTCCTCAACAAGTACATCTCCACAACAAAGACGCATTCCTCGAGCGACCAAAACCCAAATGAGTAATCATGCAAAAATCCTCCAAAGAGCGAGGCATAATGATGCAGATCTCACCATGCACCCCAAACAATCTGCCCCAGAGACGGGACTCACTAGCTCCCATACACATGACGCACATATCCGGGGAAATATGTCTTTGAATGTCTTCTTTGCCGCCGATCATTAGTATTAGTGTTATCAATGGCAGACGGCGGGAAGCCAAAAAAACGCCATAAAAATATGGCGGACGCCATGGCGGCTATAATAAAAATAGTATAATATATATACAATAATATAAAAGCATATTAAACAAGCAGAATTAATAATCATAAAAAACTGACAATATAGTCAAGAACAGAACGATAGAATCATAGAAACATAAGTCTCATAATCAAAAATATAACATCTGTCATCAACAAAATAAGTCTCATAGGCCAGCTGGCCAAGGCCGTAACATAAGGTCAATACAAAGTTCCAAACTTAAATTCCATCTACTTAAACAAAAGTAAAACACAATAATTGAAATCAAAATCAACACACAGTCACACACTAATAACCATGAAACTTAAAGTCTCTAATCATCCTCCTCCTCATTAATCCCGACATAGTCATCTTCATTGTCATCATCCATTGAGGCATGCCCTTGAGCCTCATCACTTTCTGAATCATCAAGATTAACGGGTAGATCTTCTTCTGATTCCTCAGAACCATCTTCAAACTCCTGTTCATCATCTTCAACCACTTTCCCCTTTCCTCTTGAGTTCACTTGCACCTGAACCTTCTTAGAAGGCCTTGCTTTTGTAATATTAATACCAGAATCTTACCTCTCCTTTTTCTAGGTTTCTGCCTAGTGTGTCGTGTAGGCTCTCCAATCCTTGCAGCCTCCTAAACAGTTCCCCAAGTTAGAGTGTTGTCATTCCCAAAAACTAACACTAAACCATTCCCATGATATTCCTTATTATCATCCATCTTTCCAACATTACACTCATTAAACAGTTCCCCAATAGATGTTGCTTTGCTCTTGTAACCCCTCTCTTCACAATCTTTCCACATTAGTAAAACATCATTGGTATCATCTTCTTTTAAACGATGACAGTAGTTCCACACGGGATCATCTCTCTTATTCCTTGCAGTAACTTGTGGTGGAACTCCATCAGTGGCCATGATATGCAGTTAAGGAGGAGAGGAGAGAATAACTTGAAACTGAATATAAACAGAAAAAAGAGGAAAATAAAAACAGGGTCTAAAAACACGAAGAAAAAAGGAAAAGGGTCAAGGGGAAAAAACAGAAGAAAAAAGAAATGAAAAAACAAAGACTCACTTGACAAGGGTCGACGGAGACGGGCCACCGGACGTGGGCCGCCAGGATTCGCCGGAGAGGGAGCGAGCTTAACGGGGGAGGGATGAATGTTGGAGTACAGCAGCGCTTGAACGAGAAAGAAGGAAGTAGCAGCTACTTATAATGTAAAATTAGGTTTAATAGAGGTTGCTTTAAAAAATAGGTTTTCTTAACTGGGCGCGGGTCGGGTCAAAAGGCCCATCCACGATATTTTTTCTTTCTTTCTAGAACCCAAAAACGACCCTAGGTGATAAAATATCCGCCATGGGCGTGCAATGGCGCCATGCATATGGCGGCCGCCATAGACCACCATTCGAAGCCCGCCATGCCTCAGACTTATCATGGCGGACCGCCGTAAATCCGCCATGGCCACCATTTGACAATACTGATTAGTATTCAAACGACAAGAACCACCAACCAAGAAAAAAGTCACGGAACTTTGGACTTCCAAATAAAATTGTAAAGAGGAAAGTCAAGTTGTGTATGTGGGCGAAGAGTTTTAGTGAAAGATTTTACCGAGAAGCAGACTGATCGGGGATCCAAATTCGACGATCGGATTTAACTAAATAAGACAGATATACTTGGTCCACTGACTGCCTAATACTACTTTTTAGAAACTGAAATGTTAATCAGGGGTCGAGTCCGACACCAGATGAATACAGGTTGCCTTTGCCTGCTTGATTTCAATATTGAGCTGGTTTCTTAATCAATACTCTTAAACTTAGCTTTAAAAGCCTAGCTCTACTTATATCTAACTTCAGCAGAGACAACAAAAACATATATCTTTTGAATGAAATGCATACTCAATCTTGTCCAACAAAAGAAAATTAACTTCATGAAAACACAGCAAATATGGACAGGAATGAAAATGAAATCAATAAATAGATACAATGCAAACCGATTGTTGCAATGTCAATATGAAACAGCAAAAGGAGGATCTCGAGACACAGACCTTAACAAAGTGCCATCATTAATTACATAATTCTGCACCCTGGAACCGCTGCACCAGCAATGAAACAAAATGCATTAAAGTAAGCAGTAGCAAGGGTAGTCATCTTTTGATACAAAGATAGCTTAAAAACTCAAAGAGAGTACAGAATCCATATCGGTTTAGAAATAAACTACTCTGTACATCTTTGTTGGGTGTCCAGACTTCTTGAGCTAGTCCATATTTGTTGGGTGTAGCCCACTTTAATGTTTAAGTGGGTATATGATCTTTCTTCCAATAACATAGTAGCTCTGAGAAGCCTACCTTATTAACTCACTAAATCGAGGAGGTTATACGTCTCCATGAAGGATTCGATCACTTATGAGAGTAGCACATTAAGTGAAGTAATATCACATACATAATCGAGCATTTCAGCATAATCCATCATTGGCTCAGAGATCGTACAAAGCAAATTGGTTACAATTTTCACATGCCTACCTTTCCTATTCAGTTTGGATTATGACAAACTCTTTAAAAATCTCTCGTTCTTTCCTTCTTTCTGTGATATCAACCAAATAGTCTGTGGAACTACTATTAAAGCTTGATCTTCAAGTCACATATAAACCCTTACTTTCCTGTACATCTTTCCACCCATACCAACAAAATGGTTTTCCAACTAAAACCCTTCTCCATGTCATTAACTCCATATGAAACCCGTATTCTCCTCTACATCTTACTGTTGATCTTCTTAAAATGAAAATTGCTTCCAATATTGACATCCATGTCATAGACTCAAGCAAATCCAAACTATTCCCTTCTTCACATTATAATTTAGTACTATACTGATTACATGCACTACCTAACACCACAAAAAAATCTTGGTTACAGGGTTTCTTTCTTCTGCAATACCAACCAAATTGTTTCTCCAAATCACATATGAAACCCCCATTTTCCCCTATAGATTTCCATCTGCATTCGCTCCCTTCTTTTGTCATACCAAATGAAATATTTCTCCCTATTAAAAGCCTTCTCCAAGTCAATAACACCATATGAAACCCTTATTTTCATCAAAGTCTTCCATTGATCTTCTTGAGAAGTAAATGGATTCCACTATTGACGCCCATGGATAAGCTCAATCTAAGGCGAAACTGTTATTTAGTTGTACGTGGATTTCAAGCACTACCTAACACCACACATAAGCTTCGTTATAAGGTTAAACTCTCTCTTTTAACTAGTTATTTTGAAGGATGACCATGTTAATTGATCGACTACATAATGATGATGTGTTTGGCTGGGGTGAAAAATGGAGGGATGGAAAGGGGGAGGGAAAATAGGAAGGGTGCACTAACTCCCCTTTGTTTGGTAGGAGGGGAAAGTGGAAGGAAACCAAAACCCTCAGTTCATGACAAAAAAAACTCCCCTCCAAACTGGGGTGAAAATGAAAGGAAACTTCCGGGGTTGAGTCCGCTTCTACGAATGAGAGGAAGGGAAGAAATTTTTTAAATCTCTAACAGTCAACTTTATCCTTTTGTTGCCTTTTCAAAACAATACTATTATACATAGGGATGTAATAATAAAATGCATATTAGAACAACTTTCCAATTCGCTCTCCATTTCATTCCAAACAAGTGAAAATGAAACATCTCTATTTTCCTCTTGCTCAACCAAACTATATAAGGGAAAAGTAGTTTAAGCCCCCTGAGGATAGAAAATTGAACACTTATATTTTCCACCCCTCCAACAAGACAAACCATGAGGAAAAAGTCAATTGAGTTTTCTATTCTTCTTTTTGGTAGTAGGAGAGATTTAAATAGATCTAGTAAATATGATGACGCATCTGCAGCACCATGTAGAATTTTTTTTTAAAACGAAGTATAAAGATATATTTAAAAAAATTACATCATGCCCCCGGGCCATGTCATTGAAGCTAACTCGACAACATCTCAAACTTTGACACAGCAAATTCCTCGTAAACCCCCCTTGCCAACACCTAGAATATTTTAGCTTCTAAGATATGCAAGACAGAATTTGATCTCTAAAAGTCCTTCATTATGCATGGTCCAAACCCACCAAAGTGTACTGAACATGGAACAACTTCCTACCTTGCTTTCCTCTATATCCTCTAAAGACTATTTAGAATGCAGTCTACATGCACCCGAGTCCCTGTGAAGGTTCCCAAATTTGGCATTTAGATCAACGAAGTCAAGTTGATTTTCACTTGGTCCACTCTAATAGGCTATGAGGTTCTCTTTCTTTCCAGAGTGTAAGATTTGTTGGCTACAGAAAAATGTATCCAACAATATCCCTCAGAATCATTTCATAATCATTCCACATAGTTCCTCACTTTCACACTGAAACCTTTTTAGTGACATCAGCTTTCTCTCCTATAAGTATTCCTTGATATATTTTGTCCTAATCTTCCCAAATTTGAACTTCAGTTTGGTCATGTAATCCTCTTTAGAGTGCAGAAGCCCTAGTTTAACTAATCATCTATGTTCACAAGTTCTCAAGTTTAAAGTACAAATCTATATTGTCCCTTAGCTATTCTTGTTTAAATCAGCAACGATAATGTAAAAGTGACACTGAGCGCAAGTTTATTGGGTAGATTTACAGCCTTTCCTTTCCCTCCTTCTCAAGTAAGAGACACCAAATTTCAACTTTGTTTCCCAATAATTTCCGCTATACACCAAATGAGTGCCCCCCCACCCCCCCAATGCTAATGCATCTCCACGTTGCTTTTCACTTTTTGGTATAGTTCGCAATTGCTAAATGCCCATGGGCGGAGCTAGGTGGGGGCGAGCGGGGTTGGCCGCCCCCACCGTGGTGAAAATTTATTTATTAATAGTTGTGGTCGTCAGAAATCATGGAGGTTTTTCGCCCTGTTCGTTTTTTCATTTTGCCTATTCTTTTTCGACGAAACCCAGTTTAGTTCTTTAAAAAAAAAAATTGAAAACAAACTTTGAATCTCCATCCAATTTCTCGAAGTTGTTACAAAATGAAAGTAAATTTCTTTTCCGTTATTTCAACTTCGATCCACCCGTCGAGTTTTCTAAACGAAAAATTTTACTGAAATTTTTCTCTAAACCCCATAAAATTTTGCCCCCACCTCGAAATATTCCTGGCTCCGCCTCTGTGAATGCCCCATCGGTGCAAAACCTTTTTTTATGATCCAAAGACAGTAGCAGAAAAATTGATATCTCAACTTAAGTATGCTGATCATTAAGTGCAGCACTGGCACTTAGGTGGCTTTGACCAATTCAACAAACCAAGTAAGAATACCGAAATTTTAGAAAACTAATCTAATCTAAAACGCAGTGCACTCTCATTTGAATCATAGTAATAATAATGAAGTGACAAATGAAAAAGAAATCGTACCACCGGGGGAGGGATCGAGAAGAAGAAGAGAGAAAGCGAGCCCTGAAGAGGAGGAGAGAAGGAGCGCGAGAAATCACCGGTTGCCGGAGCCGTGAAAGCGCCATTGGTCATCCACCTCCTTACCGCCTAGACAGATTTTTCCGGAAGAAATACGCCTCCTCCGAGAAGACTTGCTCTGTTATTAGAGGGGGGAGAGAGTTGGTGGGATTTTGATTCTTTAGATTAAAGAGAGAAAAACAAATTGTGGGGGCTAATTAAATTAAGGGAAAATTTGGAGGAACCCATGTAGTCTTAAGGTTTTTAGTTTGAGCCCCCATGTACTTCATTTTTTGAGGCTTAACCCCCTATCTTCAAGATCGTTAGTGTTCATCCAAATTTCTTAATGAAGAATTGCAAAAGGACATAGGGTGCGTTTGAACGTGGAGTTTTTTAATATGTTTTGTTTTTGTTTGTGTTTTGTATTTGTTTTGTGTTGGTTTTGGTTTTGTAAGAGT
>JAOWAN010077177.1:0-10793 GCA_028566635.1 Lobelia cardinalis
TTTGACAACTTTGGCATTTTGGGCCCTCAATGTTTGACCACTTTGGCATTTTGGGCCCCCAGGTTCCGTCATTTTTGACATTTTCCGTACAAAAAGGCCTGATTTGCTGCAATTTTGCAACATCAGGGCCCAAATCACCAACTTTGGAACCTAGGGACCCAAAATATCAAAATGGTCAAACATTGAGACCTAAAATGCCATTAACCCTTAAAAAAATTAAAGCCACGTGAAGCTGTAAAACTTTAATTGGACAATGCTGTCAATTCATAGATTGGCGGTAGCTAGCACGCACCATTTGAGAGGGAGTGAATAACCCGTGGTGCAAAAGGTCTTAACCTCAAAATTAAGGTAAAATGACCTCCCTCTACCCCTACCACACCTTGCCTCCCAAGTAAATACTATAAACCCTATCCCCGTCCCCACCCCACCACCCCACCCCACCATTTGCCTGGCCCACCCTACCTATTTCATTCTCTCTCCTCCGAACAAATGTTTTTTTTTTTTGGTTTGTTTTGAAATCAAAAATCTTTCTTGCTCTCACCCACCACTGCTCGAAAAACACCTCAACCACTCACCCCCACCCCTATGAAGATGAGAAACAAGGGAGGCAAAGTTCACCCTGCCCCACCACCACCCACCTCCTCCTCCGGCAACGACGCCGTTTCAATCCTCAAGCTCTTACCGGCGGCCATTCTGGCTCTCATTACCGTCCTCTCTATGGAAGACCGCCATGTTTTGGCTTACATGCTCAACCGCGCTTCTGTTCAATCCCCAAACCCTTCTTTTCTCTGCCAAGAAAAGGGTAAAAATAGCAAGAAAATTTTGGCGGGTCCCCACTACCGCCACCACCACAAGCCGCCGTTTTTCGACTGCGATTGCTTTGAATGCTACACTTGGTACTGGTTCAAGTGGGATTCTTCTCCCAACCGTGAACTCATCCATCTAGCCATTGAGGCGTTTGAGGAGCACGCGCTCCCCGAGGAGCGGTCCAGGAGGAGAAACAAAAAGAGGGAGAAAGTGCGTCGACGCTCTTTGGTCGCGAGAGAATCCGAGTTATCTGGGTTTGTTCAAGTTTCTCCGTCGGCAAAGGCTGAAAAGTTTGGTATGGTTGAGAGACGAACTGGGTCGGCGGCAGAAATTGATAAGGTGGTAGTGAATGAGGCGGTGCCGCTGGAAGTGGTGGCGGTTTCGCCGGTTAGTTGCGACAAGAGTTTCGCCAGAAAAGTACTGCCGGACGTGTTAGGATTACTCAATTCGCGTTTGTGGGGCCTTTTGAGTCCGACTGTGTAGGGAGAGGAAAGAAAAAAAAATAATGTGTTCTTTTCCCCTAATCAAAAGGAAATTATTAAAAATTAAATACATGGTTCCTTGATTCATTTGTTTATTGTTTTTATTGTTTTTAATTCTTGTGGTGGTGGTTGGATCAAAGCAATTCACCGGCGGCCAGTCATTTCGCCGGTGAGGCTTGTAATTAGAACGGTTTTCCATGTTGATGAAGAATCTTACCAGTAGATAGTCATGAATTATTCGTTGTAATAAGGCATTTATTTTTTGCTTAGTGATTAAGCATGGTCATGAAAATCTTTTCTTATGTTGGCCAATTGAAATGCATTTATTGTTTGGAGATTCGGTACCTCGACGTCTTTATGTTCTTTGTTCATTTCATTCTTTTAGACGTATTTTTGAAGATTTTAAAGGGTTCACATTCTTCAATTTCATCGGTCTCCATATTGATACGGTTCTACGCTCTTCATATTCATCGATCTCCATATTGTACATGTATATTTTACATTCTTCGATTTCCCCTGTTTTTCTTGTAGGTGTATCTCCATGGTTCAATATTTTTCGCAAATTTTAGATGTACAATATGCTTGTACAGATTTTCATACGGTTATGATCATATTAATATTGCAAATTTGTGAAAGTGCTAGGGAGGGAGTATATAACCACTTTAACAATTTCATATTGACTAAAAATTGTATAAATTGGACACGAGAGTGTAACACGATACTTTTGGATCCAACAATGCCACTATCTATGTCACAATAGAAATAATTCCACAAATTAGTCAAAAATTGCCCCTAAAAATCGTAATCACATCTAATTAATCTTTTAATTGGTCATGGTTTATCACTTTCCTCAATCACTTGCCAACTAGCTACCTTTGAGATGTTTTGAGATTTGATCTCCCTAGCTAGTACCAAGGCCACCCCATTTCCTTTTACTATTGTTGAGTAAAGCAAAGCAAAATCACTCCCCATGATATGGGAGCCGTATATAGTTTGCATAAGGTATAAAAAAAATGTGGTATTTCAAACATTAGAAGTTTCTAATTCCGTGTTCATAAGGTATGAAAGTAAGACGTAAACGACAGTGTATTTGAAATAGTGATCCATAATTCTTGATACATCAATGCTATACAAAACCAACCACACATATCATGAACTTATACTTTTACACTAAAGTATAAATTCTTAATTGGTGAGTTGATTTTGCGATCGATTTAGTCCGGCTATATATTGGCTTCCGAAATGCAAAACACCTTTATTTTTACCAACTTTTATTTCACATTTCAAATATTTCGTAAAGAAAAATGCCGCACGTACAGTAAATTAAAGTTAACCGAAAAATCAGAGTTATGTACCAATTATAATATACAATATTTCAATACTTGACATTAATTTTCAATTGATATTTATTCTATATTTAGCATTGACCCTTTTTTATTAATAGCTTTATTTTTTTTACTTATGCTATTCTAAATTGTATTAAAATATATTTTTTCAATAAAGAACACCAAACTAAACTAGTAGTACTACTTTATCTGGGACCATTTTAACTTTTCAGATGCCCGATGTCTAGAGTTGTAGCTTTAAATTATGTGAACTGTGAAGCGATTAGTACTATTAAAAGGAGCACATGCAATAAAAACATGCCGCGAAAATGGACATCAAAAAGCATTTGAACGGGGTAATTTGCACCGCTACCCCTATGATTTGGTCAATTGTGAATGCTCCCCTCATAGTTTAGCCATTATATAATATCTAACCCTTCTACTAAATTCATCAAATATAACTTTTTTCACTAATTTTTATTATTTTTCTATTATTATATTTAAATATATTAATTAATATAAATAGTTATAAATTAATTGTAAAGAGGGCAAAATTAATAAAAATATTTATCGTTAATAAATAATGACATGGATTTAATTTTCTTCTTTTTATCGTTTAGGTTAAATATTAAAATATTCTAAAAAAATAGATTTAAAATTAAATAAAAAGCATATGTCCCTCCCCCTTTTTAATTCTTATTTTATTTTTATTTTTGTATTTTCTGAATTTAATATTTGTTTAAAAAACTAATTTTCACATGAGTATCATAAAAAATTTATTTTTTATTTAATAAAAAAATCTTTATTTCTTTAAATAAAATTTATTATGTATTCATATAATAAGAGATAATTCCGTTTTAATATAAGTATTTCACTAGTCCTAATTTGGTTGTTTATTTTTTTTTTCTTTCACATTTTAATTAGAAAATATAAATGAATTATATTCAATATATCCATTTGCACCCACCTTTAATTTGAATATGTCCATAAATTTTATTTTACATAAAATATTATGTATATGAATACATTGGAATAAGGGGAATACAAATTATATAACTTTTAGTTTCTTTAAATTTGGTCTCATTTTCTATTTTAATTTTGAATTTTATTTTAAATATTTTCTATTTTTTAACTCTATATTAATATTTATGTTACTAATTATATTAATAAATTTAATTTATGAATATTTTAGAAAAAAATTAATATTTGCAATGATTTAGTTTTCTTTACTTTTACTTTATATAGATATTTACTTTATTTTTTTACTACTAATACTAATTAATTTAATTAAATAATAATACCATATAAATTATAAAAAATGAATGAAATAATTTATTTTTGATAATTAAATTTTAAAATGACGACGTTATCCTTACAAGAAGGATGAATTTAGATAGAAGGGGTAGGCACCGTATAATGGCCAAAATACGAGGAGAGTATTAAAAATTGGCCAAACCACAAGAGGTGGTGGTGCAAATTACTCGAACGAGGGTTTGGAACTTACCTTTTTACGGATCATGTTTATGTGCTGTTTGTTTAATTTAAGTGCTGAATGCTGAAGTTTAAAAACAAATCTGAATATTTCTGAAGAATTAAGAAGTAGTATCTGAAAGCTGAATTAATTATTTAAATATTGTTTATTGTCCATTTTAACCATCTCATATAGGTTGTTTGTTGTTTATACTTAATGAAAGCAATATGAATATATTTTTACCATGAATTTATTACTTATAAAATAAAAAAATTATAATGTATTTAGTATGTATATATTTTTTTAATATTTACCTAATTATTTCGATATAGCTACCTCATTATGCATTACCTTTGTTCTTAATTTTAATCTAATTTAGTATTGATATTATTATTTGATATGTATACTTATTATGTTTTAGATTTTAAAAATTATTTTCTTATAATTACCAAATAAATTATTAATCATACTTTAAATAAGGCATATTGTTATATTTATTTTACTGATACATTTCATATTCTTATCTAATTTTGGCAAAAAAATTTTGAGAAAAAAGTTCTATAATAGAAAAAGAAATTTATAAGAACAAATTTTCGAATAAAAAGAAAATTATAAGAACAAAGTAGTAGAATGAAAGAGTAATTTTAATTGATGCATATAAACCACAAATATAATCTCATTTTATTTTAATTTTATGCATAAGAACTCAAAAATGTTATATATAAAAGTGACGTATAATTTAAAATATTTCTTTAAAAACTCAAAATTTTATTAAAATTAATTTAAAATTTAAAATGTTAAAAACTTAAGTTTATTTTAAATTTTATTAAATTAAATGTAGGATGAAAAAAAATTAAATATTTTTTAGAGTGATAAAATTGTTCAAAATATTTTTAAAAGTAGGTCATAACTAATCAGCTTTAGTTTTAAAACTGATTGGTTAAGACACTTTAAGCTGCTTTCAGATCTGAAAAAAAAAATGACCAAACAGTTTAATTTCTAATTTGTCTGATTAAATTAAATAAAACTCCCTTTTAGATGTTCCTTAAGTTCAAACAAACAACACCTTAGTCGATTTTTGCCGATTTTGCATGGTCAGATCAACTTAGTCAATTTTCATCGATTTTGTGTAATTTTTAAATTCTTAATGTAAATGGGTGTTTTTTGTGATATTTTTATGGTTTGATTTTGAATAATATGTTTCATAAAAAGATCCTACTATTCTTATGACACAAAAGTAAAATAAGTATGTAAGGCTTGGTTCAAAAAGTTCAAATGTAGTGATATAGTAATACAATATTATTAATATTTTTTTTGGACTCTAAGAGGTTAAGATATTACTATCTTATTCAATCTATATTCATATATATATATATATTAATGACTAAAAATGTCTGTATCTAAAAGCACGGAGTCAGAAAAAATATTTAATTAAATACTTTAAAATAATTTAGTTTATAAAATAATCAAAAAATATTTTTATTCGAGAGCATGAAGTGTGAAAATAATTAAAAATAATAATTTAATTAAATAATTTTAAATAACATAATATTTATATAAAAGATACTACTCCGTCCCGCAATGGATAATTTTTTAGGAGAAAATTTTTGTCCCAAAATAATTGACCATTTACGTTTTTTAAACTTTTTTGCCGTATTGTCCTAAATTACCCTCCTATTTTCCCAACTATCCATGACTATTAATTACATTTACCTCTCTTATCATTAATAAAGATATATTATTTAATATGAGTGAATTTGTCAATACATATTACTCCTTAATAAGTATGTACAAATTCAAAAGTTCATCTATTTTGAAACGGAGAGAGTATTACTAATACATATAGCTGTTTGGTAAGGGGTATGAAATTATGGGGTATAAGTAGTATTATTAATGAGATCACTAATAATATCACCCCCTAGCCAGATATTAATAATAAAGGTAAATGGGGCTAGTAGAGCCTAATTCGAATTTACTCTCATTAATTAATAATTATTCCAAATGGATACCAAACACCTCTTCAAAATTACCAATAATTCTATTTCGTGTTAATGACCTTTACCAAACGGCTCCATAAAATGACAAATTAAAAATTACTTAACTTTAGTGAAAAAGTGTGTGAAGTTATGTGTTGTGGGTGAGAGAAAATATGTGAAAATTGTGTGGAGTTGTATGTTGTGTGTGGGTGAGAAAAGAGGTGTGAATGGTATGTCTTTCTATCTCGACCGTTCGATTTGCTACAGTTCCTAATATCTAATCGATGAATAGTATATTTTCTTTCATTTATATTATAAATATACATCGATATAAAAGTTTGCTTTCTATCAATATACCCTTACACCTATAAATATATACTTTTACAAAATTAAATCAAACATATTACATCATAATTAATTAAAAAAAACAAACTCAAACCAAGCAACAATTTTTCTCTCTTCTCCCACTTCCGTCTTACCATGACATGTATATTCACAAATATTCAAACCCTACCTGATCGTACCCAAATTTATGACAATTCACGTCTTGTACGGTATTTGGCTTTAATTGATATCCAATCCAGCAATACCAAGTGTTTAGGGTGTAAGCACCTGTAAGCAATAGAAAACACCTAATATGAGGAGCAAGGTTTTCACCTCGCTCAAATGTTCTGGCGCGAGAGTAAGTTTTTCGTAGGATAAAAGTTACGAAATTCCACAAAAGTTTTGTGAAGAACGTAGTGCAGATTGCTCACAAGTGATATGAATTGCAGTGAGTACGTAAGTACAAAATGACAACAATTCGATAGTGTAAAATTAGTTACCTTTAGCAAGGCTGAAATTAATGATATTTATAGTTGCCCATTGATGAGGTCGTGTGGATAAATATGGGATGTTGAGGTGGCGAAAATTATTGCATGCACTAAACCACTCCCCCCTACATAGGATGGTTTGTTTGATGACGTGGGTTATCCACTATGTAAGCTTGTGGACCGAGTGAGTGATCGTTGAAGAGGTCCAAGGAACTCCTGCCACGTGGAGGATCTCTCTACCGGTAAAATAGGCAAGTCCTGGATGACCGCCCTTTTTTCCTTAATTAAGAGAATAGGAAGGCAAGACATCTAATAAGCGGACATGGAGTTGACCGCCTTATCTTTGAGGCCGGGCAACGAAGCCTCATGTTTTGGGCGATCACCTTCGTCGCCTATTGGGCAAGCCGCGAGACCGCTGTTTGAATATTGAGCCCAAGCGCTCTAGGATTTCTTTTCTTAGAAATAGGCTTGCCCATTGGGCTGTACCCCATTTGGGTCTGTTGGGCCAGCCGTTGGGCTTGAACTCGTCACTACCCCGTCTACCTTACCAACCCAGATATGTATATCTCCAACTCTTTTACCATAATTGTGAAGACCATTTTCCGTCAAACACCCTAAAACAATTACAACATTATAATTATTCTTTTCGACCACCGATGGAGAGATTGAATAGTTTCGTTCTAGAGAGAGAGAGAGAGAGAGAGAGCAAAAGATAAATGAATCCATACAATTCATCGCTTAAGCGGTAGCTCGGAATAGCGAAGAAGCTTCTAATGAGTCAGGAGCAAGACATTCGCGATCCGAGCGCGGGAGTTCGATTCGAGGTTCGAAGCTACCGACCAGATCCTAGCTATTGTCGATACGTTGTGGGCAGCGGAGAAGTGGGTCGGATCCAACAACAAGATGGATTGGTACGTACTCAATCCTCTAGCTCATCCAAACTTGAGTCAATTGTCGAACGCCTGATGAGTCCGATTCGAGGTTCGAACCTGCTGACCAGATCCTAGCTATTGTCGATACGATGTGGACGGCGGAGAAGTGGGTCGGGTCCAACAACAAGATGGATTGGTACTCAATCCTCCAGCTCATCCAAACTTGAGTCAATTGTCGTACGTCGATCAGGCATTCGTCCAACTGGTGTTGGAGGCGTAGTAGGTGCTATTGTCAGAGGCATGGTTGGCTTTAGAGGCATGGTTGGTAGGGGTGATCATGGTTTGGTTTGGTTCGGTTTTGGTCACTTTTGCTCAAAACCACAACCAAACCAATAGTTCGGTTTTATCATTTTTCAAAACCGAAACCAACCCAAAAATATGAAAAATCAATTCTTCGGTTTTACATTTTTCGGTTCGGTTTTTATAATCTTTCGTTTTTCAAAAATAATTTATGTAATTCTCAAATTTTAATGGAAAATAGAACAAATTCATAAAGTAGAGATTTTCAATCAAAAAAAAAAAGAAAAATTTTATAATTCAATTTACAAAATTTAAGTTAACATAATTCTCTATTATGGAAGTTGAATAAGAAAAAATCGAAAGTAAAAGAAAAAGAGTGAAATTTTATATAAATACAATACTCAATATTATAAAATATTAATACATTGATAATATAAGTGTAAATAAGTAATTAACTAAGTAAAAAAATTAAATATATAGTAGTAATATTATTTCGGTTCGATTCGGTTTGAAAAATTATAATATCACGGTTAAACCGCAACCAAATTAATATTTTCGGTTTTGATAGTACTAGAAACCGAAACCAAACCAGTACATTGGTTTGGTTTTTTTTCGTTCGATTTCGTCAATTTGATTCGATTGATTCGATTTTACATTTTTTTTGTTCAGTCCTAGTAGTTGGTGTCGAGGGTTGACTAACGTGACATACCTGCAGGTGCATCAATCAATGGCAAATTGCTCGCCTTATAAAAAAAAAGGTAGAGACTGCAACCCCGGCAGTCCCCCACCGACCCTGTCCTGAGCCAACGTGGAGGAGGTAAATTGCAGGATATGCATCACAGGAGCCAGGGTGGAAAGTTAACGAATAGGCCCAGGGCTCTTAACCCTTAGGTCACTCCCGCTTGTAACAGAGTCAATTCCACCTTGCGGGGAATCGAACCCTGCACACTACCGTGCTGAGCCCTATTCGCCCTCCCCTTTGCCACTGTGATGTATGTCCTGGGGGCGCTCGTCTTATAGATAGTAAGGGAGATGGGGTATGTCAAGGGTAGGAAAGTGATATAATGGTAGGGGTATTTTGGTAATTTAACCTACCAAATATTAAATCAAACAGTAACAGATTTCATATCATCGATCTATAGTTAAAAAAAAAAAACATCACTAAATTTTACTATATATTGACTTCTTGACCTTAAGCTTAACAATTATAATGTTTTGGAAGGTGGGAAGAGGCACGGAGGCAAAAAAAAAAAAAAAAATGTTTGAAGTGATGTATATTAATAAAATAGACGTAGGGATATACATGGAATGATAATATTAATATTTCGAAAAATCAATTACAAAAATTCACTAATGTTTTAGGATATGTTTGGATGATGAATTTTTGTTTTGAATTTTTGATTTGTGATTAAAGTAAAAAAAAATAAATAAATAAAAATTATGAAATCGGTACCAAAAAATTGAAAACTCAAACCTAAAATCTCTATACTAAACACATCCTTATAATTTTGCGTTAAATCATACTAAATACTATGTGATATAAGCTTGAGGGTTCTCGGCCAAGGTGCCCTTTTCTTTTATTTTTTCTTGTAGTTTTATCATTTGAATAAAACACAACGGATTGAGTTTTTCTTTTTGGAGCAATTGGTCAATAAATGAAGTAATGATGCGATTGCACAAATTTTATGTTGCATCAAATCTGTATATATTTTTATATTCCCTTCGTTTCGATTTAATTATTCTTGATAGTGATATATTATGAGAGCTTTATATCGCTTTCAGAACAATTAAAATGAAACAGAGGGAGTATGAATTATTGTAAATAGAGCGATGACGCAATTGCATAAATTTTAGGGTAAATTACAGAAATGGTCCCTGAACTCAAAAAATATTTGGAAAAAAGTCCTTAAACTCAAGAATGCTCAATTTTAGTCCTTGTACTGAAAAAAAATTAAGCACAATTGGTCCTAAAATTTAATTTCGATCCAATTAAATTTGAAATAAAAATAAACATGCATGGTACTTCCTAATGACGGGGCAAAAAATATCAGATTCACTCATTTTAGCCGTTTTTTACTTATTCTTATTGTAAAAAATGGAGAAAATAAGTCAATTTGACGGATAAAATGAATGAATTGGAGGTTTTTATTTGCGTCATTAGTAAGTATCATACATGTTTATTTCTATTTCAAATTTAATTGGATCGAAATTAAAATTGAGGACCGATTGCGCTTGAATTTTTCAATACAGGGACCAAAATTGAGCAATCTTGAGTTTAAAAACTTTTTTCCCAAAACAATTTCAATACAGAGACCATATACCATTTGCCCTAAATTTTATCACATCAAATCTATATAATTTTCGGTATAAATTTTCTGTATATATACTCTAATCAGGTTAAAACGTCAATATTTGCGATTTTTTATGCTTTCTTTGATTCCTTTTAGGGCATCACTTGAAGTACTTGCATGCCTACTTAGTATTTACTCCATTTTACTCCATCCGTTCCATAATATTAGTCTTTTTAGATTTATGCATATATATTAAAAAATAATTTATATGGACAAAGTTACCCTCATTAATTACTCTCTTTATTAATGAGAAAAGAGATAAAGTATAATTATGTTATAAAGCACATGTTGTTATTCCTAAATAGAGTAGGATTCTATGAGATCTAGTTTTCTTGTATAAGATGGAGCCTCCCACTATATAATAGATGAGACTCCCATATTCTAATACGTGAATAAA
>JAOWAN010077188.1:0-10793 GCA_028566635.1 Lobelia cardinalis
TTTCACCCCCCCCCCCCCCCTCTAGCCTATTTTGGCATCTTTGGGACTAACATAAATCTTGAAGCTTTTGCAAAAAATGGAGTATTGTACTTTTACTCTAAATTCTGTTTCTGATCCTTTATTAGTCCTTTGGGCAGTGACGATGGCAAATCTATTTGCGAAGGATGATTTGAATGATTTTTTAATTTTCAAAAAGGTTGTTATTGTTGTTGGTGGTTGGTGGTGGTGGTGGTGATCTTTTGACAGTGGTGGAGTTGGTGGTTGGTGGACGATGGAAGTTGCTGCATAAGTAAATGGGAAAAAAAAATGTCAAACTCAGATCTAACAAGGAGTGTGATATTCTTTTTTCATATTAGGGGTAGTGTACTCATTTGATTATGAAACTTTGTCCTATTTCTCTCATTTCAGTCCTAAAATATGGATGAGCCCATAACTTCGACTAACTAGGAAAGCATAGGTAGGTGAAGCCTGACAAAAAATTACATAGGGGGGTTCTCCCTGAAATCCGAAAAGCACAGGGGGGTCCTTCCTAGTTAACCCTTCTTTAAAATTAGGATTTGTTACCAAAATTTTTTCTTACTTAAATTACAAAAAAATATGCAATTAATTAATTTATTAATTATATGTTTTTTTTTTTAAATTTAGGTTTAAATTTACTTTTATTTTATAAATAGAGGCTTAAGTGTACGTTTTAAGGGCTCTTTTATGCTCTTATTCTAAAATTTATTTTATTTTTTAACCTCTTTTCTTCTTATTTTCTCCCCATTATCTGCAGTGTAGAGATTAGTTTGATTTGACAATTTTAAGTTAACAAGCAATACTTATTTAATTTGAATTGTGTGTTAATAAATTAAGATTGACGACATTAATTCTTGACGCATAATCGCTATTCAATTATTTAAATTGTTTTATTTAGTTTAGGGATATGCTTGATTTGACAATTCAAGATTAGCGTGAATTGTGTGTTCTTGGATTGAAATTGACGAATGTAATTTTTGACGCGTAATCGCTATCCACCTATTTACTTGATTTATTTAGTTTAAATATTGTTAATAGAAATTGAAATTGACGACCCTAGATTCGTTTAACAATCTTAGTGATAATTAGTTTTATTAAATTATCTTATATTTTATATGTTTAGATTAAAATTGACATTTATTATCCGATACTTATTAACTATTGATTCGACTACCTCTGTGGGTTCGACTCGATTTATTATTTTATCGCTTGTGTGATCGTGTTCTCTTACGGGTAAATTTCTACTCTATAAATTCCTCATCACCTCCTCAAGTTGATTCAAAGTGGACTCAATCTTCTCAAATCTGGTATTTGTGCTTGTGACTAACTTTTCCATTACAACTTTTCAAGCCGCTGGCTGCCTTTAATCTAATGGAAATGGTGGCCAAATTTGACGTCTATGTTGCTGAAATTCAGGTAGAACCGGTTGATGTGTTGCAGTAGTTGATTTTCTTGATTCATCCAAGAAATATTCGGTTGATTTAAATCTTGTCCAAACTGTCCTTGACCTCCCCACGAAAAGTTATGTATTTTTTTTATTTTTTTTTATTTGATAAAATACGACCTACGCGTCTTGCCTCATTCTTTACATTATGAATGTAAGTTCTCTTCCCATTTAATTCTCCTCATATGTTTACACAAAGTTTCTTATAGAAATGTAATGTAATAATATAGAAGATGGTAAAATTGAAGACATGAAGGAGATCTAGAAGACGAAGTTATTGAAAAGCGTTTTCAAGAAGTTTTCTAGGAATACTTGTAAATTAATATTTTTTTTTAGCATAAGAATATTAATTAGTTAAGCACCATATACCTATCACTTTATTTAATGATGTATGGTGATGCATGATTATATTATTTTTATGCTTATGGATGAACATTAAAATTAAGATAATAAATTGATGAGATCTTTTATACAAATTTTTTCATGAAACTATATTAAGTCAAGCCTTTCTAACATTTGGTCATGTCAAGGCCATGATCGTTTTTATGTGGGATATACCCTCGCCGTGCACATGATTCTATCTTGGTGAGGCGTGGAATATATGATATCCTATAGTCGAACTGTTAGAGTCTGACTTAACTAAAATCCTCTAATAGAATTAGATACTTAAAGGCAAGGAATTGAATATTAAATTTATTTGACAAATTAGAATAAAGAGTTATTCGTGCAATTTATCCAAGGGTTGCTTGCAATTAGAAAAGTATTTTTTTTTTACCTAAATAACTTTTCTCTTGGGGGATCAGCCCTCGCTAACTCAAGAGATAGTGAAATATGGACCTTGACATGCTAAGAAAAATATTATTCCAAATTAATGTGGAGGGTCATTGATTTAATAAAATTTGTGGGGATTTATATTTGATGATTTATGTCATTATTAAATATAATCTTTTCCATTATATTTGTACTTGCATATTTTTCTATGATAGATTTTCATGGCAAATCAAACAACACAAATTCATAATTTATCACCGGAAACAGTCCTTGACAACAACAAGTTGTCTAAGAATAACTCCTAGACTGGTACAAAATATTGAGAATAATTCTCAAACAGGTAAAGAAGTTGTACGTGCTTGTTAATGTAAGGAAGGTACCGAGTTGTTGGGTTTTTAGTGGGAATCAAAACTCCATGACCAATTTCATTGATTTCGAACGAATTTGGGGCGAAAAACTCAAATTCACTTGGTGAAATTTCACCGTTGACCCGAGACCTGAAACCGAAACTAGTGGCTTTTCGACGATGATTTTGGCAAACGAGGGTCTCTACAAACTCACTTAAAGGAGGCAGAACACTCTTCCTATCTCGATGTTCCTTCAAGAACAAGTTGATTTTTCAAAAGTTCAAATGAAAACTACCGAGTTTGATTGACAAATTAACGAATCTAAACTATTTTGCAGCGTGAGCTAATGAATTTCATTGATTTTCATTGAAAATATAACGATAATGAATGAAATTAATGATTTTATCCCGAAAACAAATCTGTTTTAAATCTAAGCAAAATACTCGCAATTAATATGAAAAACAATCATATAATATTCATTCAAATATTTCATAGTCAGGAGTTTTAATACGAAACGTTTACCTTAATTAATCATCTACCAAAACTAAGTTGACATTCATAATCTTGGAAGACAATCATGCCGATAAGATGACGTTAATCATTTGGCCAACGAACAATGAATATTAAACAAAATAAAGAACCATACATGATAGTTTAGAGAGATTGAGATTTTATTTACATATCTCAATATAAAAGCTCAATATATTAAATATAGTGAGCGACTTTTTTTCATACAAGGAAACTAATTCAATTAGTATTCTACTTTATTTACAAATAGTCAACACATGACTTTATAATAATTACTATAATATTATTATTTATTATAATAAAAGTTATTTATAAATTATTAGTGATTGTAAAAGATATAATTATTTATTATGATTATATAATTACTTTAAATACTTATAATTATTTATTATAAACTATTATTATTTATATAACTTTTTTTAAAATTATCATTGTCATTATTCAAAAGTTAATTTGATCATAACATTGTTTTTAACAAGGTTAGTATAATCATTTGAATTTATTTCAATTGAATGCTTTTGATGGAATTAACATTCCTTCCGACATATATCTCAAGTTAACTTATATCGAACTAAACATGCACTTAAACAGCCTGGGGCCCCTTACAGCTCTTAAAATTAAGAGTGGTCATACACAAATGGGAAAAAATTCATAAATTATCAGCGTTTAAAATCAAGAACTAAATTAGGAACTCGTAACTGAGTAGAAGATGCAGATGACTTGGCTCATCCCCAGCTCTTAAAAATAGGGCAAACTACGGAAATGATCATCTACTGAAAAAAATACTTGGAAGAAAGTCCTTTCAGTCAAAGATTGCTCAACTTTACACTCGTTTTTTTTTTTTTTTTTTGGTACAATGACCAAAATTGAGCAATTTTAAGGACATTTGCCCGAATATTTTTTCCGTGCCGAAATCATTTATGCAATTTGCCCTAAAAAAAAAAAATCATCATCTTGGGAACTATTTTAAGAACTTCCTTACTGATGAAAAAGAAGCCCACTTGCTAGAAACCAAATTTGACAACTTAAAACTCCGTCCTTTCGGTGTGTCCAACGCTTCAACAGTCAGGTCACTTGCACATTTGGAGCTCGAGGTTGGCATCAGTTCAATAAAATGGGAATCGGTGCTCTTTGTTCTTGGAGAAGATCGAAGGAGACTTAAAATGTGGTGCTGAAGAGAAGACACAACATAATTATACAATTGAGCTTGTTCATTTCATGTTTCTAAAATGCATTATGTTTTCCTTTCCCAATATTTCAGTTTTATAAAACAAATTTTAAGCCGCAATAGGTAACCTTTTTTTTTTTTTTTTTTTTTTTTTCTGTTTTCTAAATGAGTATTGTTAGTGGTTCCCCATCATCCCCTACGTGACTCGAACCCGTGACCTACTGAAAACAGGTGAAACGTCCAACCATTAACATGCACCTCGTTGTCACCTTAAGACAACTTTCAAGATAAAAGTTAAGAACATGTAATTTGTTAACCCCACCACCCCCACCGCCCCCACACACAAACACACGGACAAAATTTGGAAATGGTGTCTTACAATTTTCGGAACCCATGAGTTGACTTCCCATCTATGGCCTGATTTTCCATAGTGTTCCATGAAAAAGTCGCGTGGCAATCTCGCAACCTTATCATCATGATAGATATCTGCATTGACAAGGCATCAAACAAATCAGTCAAAAATCTTTCAGATTTTGTTTCTTTTTCTATATATTTGGAATCCTGATCAACACACTCACATTAAAAGAATCAGTAATACAAAGTTACCTTCTTCATTTGGAGGTTCGTTTGGAGGATAAATAAAGCGGTTCCGCCTTCATGACGAAGAAAGGAATCAAGACATGAATGTGAAAAAAAAAAAAAAATTAGCAATGATAGAAAGGAAGAAAACCAAGAGATATATCATTTGCAAGGATCCGTGGCTCCCCACCTATCCGGAAAAAAACTTAAATCAGTTTCTTCGCACTTCACTTTTATTCCTTTTCGCTGAAGCAAGTATTTGACTTCAGTGATTGCTCTTCTTTTGGAAGCCTATAACCCAGAATAAAACATAAATAAGACAAGGAACTGAACTTAAGTACTCTCCCATCCCTAAACGAGTGTCCTATTTGGCTTTTGAAAAGTCTTAACATAATAATTATTTAACATAGATAAACTATCAACGACATTTTGTATAACTTCACAAAAACAATTAATTCTCTTAAAAGATTGGTCAAAGTTAAATAAAATTGACTAAAAAACTTCAAAACAAGACACTCAAATAGGGACGGTGAGTAGTATTTGACAACAAACAAACATCATTGAGAAATGAGGTTGACACAATCAGAGGGCTCGACAAGTCTGATCATTGTAAAGTACAGTAACCATTAGGGGACACAAACACACACAAACAACAGGGAGTACACATACAAAAGTTTTTGGCCGCTTGACATATTCCTCTAGATCGACCCCTGCAGTCTCAAATATCTCAAACAACTGCAGCATTGCTCTTTTCCTGTCCCTACTAACTAGCACTTCATTCTGAGTTACCAAGCTACGAGCAGTTATAGCAGGATCACAAAGCTTCTTCCAAGCCACGATCAGTAAAGCAGCAACCTCGACCACATCTCCGGCCTTTACGTAACGCAAAAATTCTTCTTCTATATATTTTGTAGTCCAAGCAAGCAACCCAATGTTCTCAAGTGTCTCTTGCTACCACAAGTACAAGTGGATTATTCCAGAGAGAGACAGAAAAACCATAATATATTTTTACCAATATTAAGGCTTCAACCACATTACAACACTAGCCCTAAAAAGTTCTGCATTTGATGTGCGTTTTCTTATTTTCTTTTCCTTCAAATTCTTAACTGCCTAACATTATATATAACTGTTCCACCCACCTCATGATTATTGAGTGTGGTATTGTAGATCTAAGAAGCACTCAATGCTCTGTTTTTCCAAGCAAACTCATAGATTGGGAAACAAACTTTCTTTTGTGCAAAACTTTTTTGAGCTAAAAATTTTGATTATAATCTCTAGTATGATTATATAAAGTAGAATGTCTTTTAAAGGAATAAAAGAAGTCCTATTTTCTCTACCAAAGGACTCTACATACACTGGTGCTACGGGTCATACCTCATCTGGTAGGCAAAGAGAAAAAAGCAGCTGATTTACGGAAGTCTTAGGTGTCCACAGCTTGCATTCATCATTAGCACTACAAGAAAAAGAACATATCAAGAGCTACTATAGCACTGTATCAATGAGGATTCTTTTAAAAAAACAAAAACAAAAACAAAACAACGATCAGAGAGCTTACTAAGCACGTAAAGCTAAATGGATGGGAAGACTAAAGCACTCATGAGCCTCTCGTCTGACACCCGTTTTAGCATTGTTAACAAGTAATAACTCCGTAACATCAGGAAAACCACCTATCGCAGCCTCATGAAGCGCAAAATTTAAAGGAGAGTGAATATCCACAGTTAGACGAGTCTCTCCTTTCAGTAAGGCAGAGGCACATCCTACTGATCCCAAACGACACAGATATCCAAGAAAATCTTCGGGATGATCCATATTTGAAGTAGTGAATCCATTATTAATCATATTAGCAAATGTGCTTGCGTCATTACAAACTATTGCACGCCCGAATGTCACTCTTGCTAAATCCTCCTGTTCATCCTTTGCCTCAAACTGAAAAGTAAGATTCATCAATGCACATCACACAAGTCAAAATCAAATTCTATATGAGTTAGTTGAACTCATTACTTTGTGTTACTTGTTGAAAAATGTGACTGAATCCTTCCAAATTAGAGCACATGTCCAATCAAGTGACAAACTCGTCCTTCAAATTTTGAGCATGTGGCAATCATATGTGAAATTTTGTCCATTTCTAAACAAATGTAAACAGCATGACGCAAGACTAACTTAACTCTGTTCAATAAATTTTTAGAACAAGAATCATAAATTGATTAACATAGTTTTATATTTATAGGCATGAGATTATCATTACATAGGACGCTTGCAAAGAGAGTTTTCAATCCGAAATATCCACAAACTAACTTCTCAATCCTAGAAGTCCACAGATTCAACTTTTCCTGCCAAAAACTCCAAATACTCACATCTCCTGTAACATTGTTAACTACTCCCCCCATTCCATTTTAAGTGTCTGACTATGATCATGCACGGATATTAAGGAAATGATTGAAAGCAATAAAAACAAAAGGCCTTTTACACGGGGTCAACTTACAAAATATTTCTTTTCGCTATCCCCATCCTCCTCCTGGTATTTAAAATGGATGTCCACGTCCATCAAAATACGTCTTCCGTCGAGTCAAAAAACTTCTGCTTATAGGTGTTCCTACACAAAACCAAAACCGACTTAGTTACACTACATATACTTCTGGATTTCCTAAACCCATACAAATGTACTTTCCAGCAAGGCTCATCTAGATAGCAAGGACACAATCAATAAGAATTTCGGGACGAGCTTCTCACAGATGTGGAGCCTACTTTGTCATTTCATAAAGTGGGACAATGGTGGATTTTTGCCAAATCTTGAAAGAGCTGCGTGTCCAATATAGAGAGTACAGAAATTGTTGGGGAGAATGAAAGGCGATTAGTTAACATGGATATAGAGATGCTAAAGGCTTAGTTGCACAACCTCAATTTTGCATTCAGGCTTTGTAACTATAGTCTATAACATATATATATATATATATATATGTGTGTGTGTGTGTGTGTGTGAATCTTGGGTCTCTCGTGAACATGAAAAATGTTGAAGTCCATGAAAGAAAAAATATTTACGACGACATAGCAATGATCCTATAAATCATAAAGTGGAATACAATGGTATTGCACATTAAAGAGATGATACTAGAACTCAAAGCTTACACAGAATTTATAACTGTTCTATTTTTAAAAAGAAAAATAGAAAAAATAAGCCGGAGAAGTGTTTTGTTGAACTAGGTTATAGGAAATAGAAGGGCAGATAAAGAGAGAAGACCAAGACAAGGGCATCTATAGTGGTAGAAAACCTGACCTCACATTTAGGGTCCCTTAGGCTTGCAAGTTGCAACTACAAAATGATATCTCACGACCTCTTCAAAATGCCATCAAGGCACGGGAAGGAGAAAAATGTTACAAAGGTGATGAAATATTAGCGAACGTGTTAGAATAAGATTTTCAATAAACAAGCAATCACTCCAATCAAACTATCTATGCTTTAAACTCTTTTAATAATTATTTCAAGGGCTTCTTCTTTAGCTTAGATCGTAAAATCAGGTATTTCTGTGTGTATATTGTATATCTCTGAAAAATAAAAGAAATTGAATGGAATTTCAATACTCAGGCAAACAAATGGGCTTACTCGAGCAATTTCAAACAAATGGGTTGGGTTCAGTTAGAGATGGTCATGAATTGTTATAGGTTGAAATCTGTTACAACCTACTTAATTAACGAGTACAACCCCGTAGGGTTGGGTAATAAAAAAGTTGGGTTAACGACTGACGTGCATAAATATTTCACGTATTTTCATCCACACACTTCTTTACACATTTTCACACACTACCCTCTTCCATTTTAAGAGGAGCCCGAGCCTCCAATCAAGTCCTTCCATATCACCTCAATAGGCTCTCACTAGATGCAAAGTAAAAAAGATTATTTGGGCAGTCCAAATTTCTTCAGGAATAAACCATATCAAGTAGTACTAAAAGTGTATATCATGTTATGCTTAGTGTAGATCAATGCAACTCACACCGTAGAATTATGGAGTAACATTTGACATCACAAACTAAAGCAATGGAGATTAACATGGAAAAATTGTACTTCCTCCGCCCCAAAACGAGTGTCTTGTTTCCCTTTTAAAAAGTCAACATTATTATTTTAAACATAATTATTAAAAATAAATTATACTGTTTACATATTCCAAAATTTTAATCTTTGTAAGAATATCGATTAAACTATCAATTACCTGTTTTGTAATTTAGAAATAATAAGTCAATTATCATAAATAATTGGTCAAATTTTAATTATGTTCATAATAAAAGTCAACGCAGGACATCGGTTTGGGGGGAAGGAGGGAGTAAAAGAGATTGCTGATTTTAGCAATGCCATTCTATAACCTCTGAATATTTTTTTAAGAAAAAAAAGACCTTTGTGAAAATTAATTAGAACAAAAATTCGAAGAAAAAAAAAAGAGGAGATATTAATTTATGCAGGTGAAATCTTGTTGTACAAAAATTTCAGGGAGCTTATTGCACTAATATGAAAATGAGAAGACGTGTATATACAATTGAGTATTAGTCCGACTTGGAAGGTATGTGCCTTTCATTAAAAAAAGAAAGATAGCAGGAAAAGTCGGGCAGCCATAGCATGAAAGCACAAGAAACAGAATGAAAAGATTAAACTTTTATATCCTGAATTCACGGAAACAACTATAGCAAGAAAGTTGAGCAGCAAACGAAGTTCACAAACACGGAAAGGGAGAGAAAGAGTTTGTAAACGTCTTACGGCTACGGTTTACCTTGATGCCTCTGGACGTAATCTAGAGCTTACGTGGTTTCCGTCGTAAGAGGTCGTTGTTCTGTAGTTGTTGGGCTGTCGAATTTCCCAAGATCTACAGCGGCGGCGGTAAACGAAAGGAGGGAGGAGCCAGATAGAAATCGTAATCCAAGTGCTGGACGGCGGATCCGGAGATGGAACACTCAGAATTGAGTTTATAAAGAGAAAATTGCAACTTGGATCACAAATTTGATTTTATATGATTTTTAATTTTTAATTTTTAATTTTTAATTTTTCATTAATTTTTTTTATCTCTTTTCTACTTTTTTTACTTTAATTATTATAAAATTAAATTAAAATTATTATAAATCGAACTGCTCATCCGGCTCTAATATTACTAGAATTAATATGATATGAATAAACAGCAATAAGGATTAAACTAATGATATTGAGTAATGACCGCAAAAGTATTTGAGCTTAAGAGAAAGATAATGCCTTAAAGAGTGAGGAACAATAAGATTAAAACTGATAGGTGAATGAAAGAAAATAAAGGTCAGCACACAAGCAGTTAAAGAGCTAACTGATAGACATAAGCAAAGTGCATAAAGATGAATACTATAAAAGCAGTTAACCGCTAACTGAAGGAGAAGTAAAGAAATTAAAATGATAGGGTGTGTTCACTTGGATATTTTTTACCCAAGTTTTTGAGTTTTCTCTCTCATTGATCCCACAAATTTTCTATCTATCTCTCTCTTACTTTTTACTTTAATCATTACAAAAACACAAAAACTAAAACAAAAACTACTCATCCAAAGTGATTTCCAATAAACATTGGTATATCCACCCCCGCTGTTCCATACGAATACCTAGAGCATTTTTAGTAATTTTCAATTCTCTTTTACATCGATAGGAACTCAACAGTTCCGGCACAAATATCAACACCACTTGTGCTCTTCCTTACAATTGGAACTCAATATTTGTTCCTATTACCAAGTGACCTCAATCTTAACTGTGATCATTAACCTAATAACTTCCACATGTTGAATTCAATCTCAATTGTGGTCTTATTCAAAAGAAAAAGAAAAATCACTTGAAATAGTATTTGATTTTTGCTTATTGAAGTGCTTCTAGTGTGATTTGGGCTCATTTTGGTATGTGTTTCAAGGTCAGAACAGTTTATTCTTCCATTGCTCATTTGTTTGAG
>JAOWAN010077208.1:0-10787 GCA_028566635.1 Lobelia cardinalis
GCATGCCAACCATCTCAGAGTATTCCATAGATAGACTAGGAAAGACTTGTAATCTCTTCATTATTTGTAAACCTAGTCCATTTTATCAATAAACATTTGTAAATATTCAATTATGTTTGTTCCAGAAAAGCCCTTTGTTAAGCACAAGGTCATTTAAAAACCTCTCTCTATGAGATTAGGAAAAAGGTCCCTTGTCAAGCACAAGATCGCTCTAACCAAATACTTCTAAGAAGTATTAAGTGTTGGGAAAAAGGTCCCTTGTCATGCACAAGGTCGCCCTAACCAAATACTTCCACGAAGTATTAAGTGTTGGGAAAAAGGTCCCTTGTCAGACACATGGTCGCCCTAACCAAATACTTCCACGAAGTATTGTATTGGGAAAAAGTTTCCTTGTCAGGCACAAGGTCGCTCTAACCAAATACTTCTAAGAAGTATCAAGTGTTAGGAAAAAGGTCCCTTGTCAAGCACAAGATCGTCTTCCATATGGCCGCCCAAAATGCCAAAGGCTTAGGGGCAGGAATACGGCTAAAAAGAAGTCGCCCAAGCTAGCAAAGGCGGGCACTTTGGTCGCCCATTCACCTTTAAGATACTGGGGGACAATACCCTACAAACTCAAGTTTTTTTTTTGAATACTTTGCTAACAGGGGGACAACCACGTTGGACTTCAACACAAAGCATGTTTTATTAGAAAAATAAAAAACAAAACAAGACAGTGCGATAAGAAATTCCATTCCATTTATCATACAAAATCCTTTACAATCTAGGGATCAAAGGGATGGGGTGACTACGTAAAAAAGAGCTTTCACTAGCGGCCTACTCTCAACAAAGTTAATCTAAGCATGATGAGCTTCTACTGGGGTCTGACAAAAGTCACAAGAAAGGATAAGAGCCTTATTCAAGGTCCATTGTGGGTGCCACATCGCCCAAGAGGTTGCAAGGAAAAGGCGCCGTACCACGAAGAAGCCCGCATACTCTGAAGGGTCTATTGGACATTTTAGCTTCAGCTTCAGAGTATGAGCAACTACCGATATGGCCTGGGAAAGAAGAGGCAATTGTAGACACCCCATTTTTGAACCCTAATTTATGATTAAAAATTATACATAATTAATAATGAATTAGCAAGCATACATAAAACTATTTCACATAGTACATAGCAATATATCACACATGGCATAGCACATGCTTTAATTTTCTTAAAAATGCATTTTAGGCATGATCACCAAATGTTGCATTTTTACTAATTAAAATGTGACATTTTGTTTTGTAGGAAATGATCAAAACTTGGGCACAAAGGCATCCCAAGTGGTCCATGATCAAGTCACCATCCAAGGAGGACCACCAAGAGACACAAAAGGAACTTGGGGGACCAAAAAGCAAGATGGGGACCACAAAATCGGGATGAAAAAGGGCCAAAAATAAAAAAAGGAAACGATCAGGTCCTCTGGACCGCAACGGCCCAGAGGCTCTGTTTTGTTGTTTTAGCCCTCTTTGTTAAGGGTAATTATGTAATTTAGGAGGATCCTCCCAAGGGCATTTTGGTCATTTAGGGACGTCTGGAAACTACTCCCTAGGGTTTTTCTCTCACCTATATAAGGATCCTTAGCCCTCCTCATCAAAGGACTCCCCTTTTTACTCTCTCTCTCTCTCTCTCTCTCTCTCTCTCTCTCTCTCTCTCTCTCTCTCTCTCTTCCTTCATTGCTAAGTTAATGTGAGTGCCTCCCTAATTAAGGAAAAGCCATTGGAGAGAGCTGAGAGAAATCAGCCATTTATCACCCATTTCTTCATTCCCTATTGAAAATTCAACATCCCCAATCACAAAAGAGAGATCATCTTCACATCCCTCCACAAAAATCATTCATTCAATCCCCCATTAATCCCTCTCTTTGGTCTAGAGTTTGAGCTAAAGGAAAGATCATGGGAGATTAGTGCCAAGACATTCATTCCCTCCATCCTCTCCTTCAAAGAAATCCCCTTGGGAGTAGGTAACCCCTCATACATCTAATGATTTATCTTTCAATTTCTTAATGTAGAAATAGATTTGATAGTCAACATGTAGATCTACTACTATTTCTTGTGATTTTCTCTCATTAGTGTAGAAATCATGTAAGTATTTCTTGAGATCAATTGTCTATACTTGAATGTGATAGGTCTTGATGTCTCTCTTGAGACTTTATTGTGAGCATGTAATACTTGATTCATGAAATACAATCTCTTCTTTCCATTTATGATTGGTGATTAAATGTGAATCTATGTAATCTTTATGCTATGAATAAGTGAGAGAGCATGTTTTCCCTAAAGCTTTAAAGTGATTATTCCACTCTCCTATTATTTCTTAGTAGATCTAAATCTGTACATTTTCAATGATACTTCCTAAAGGGATCTAGAGATGTGGAATAGGTGGATGTCCTCTTGAGATCTTCATGGAAGATCCTCTCCCTTCTACGAGAGTAATTAATGAGAGGCATCAACTCACCATATCCTATCTAGAGATTAGGAATGTCTTAAATCTCTTTGTCATTCTCTTTTGTAATTAATGGCCAAAACTATCACACTCTAAATGGATTTGGCAATATTGCTCTCACTATAGTAAAAATCCCATGAACATTCATGTGCCTCCTAGCTCATTCGATAGTTAGGAGGGGATCTTAGGGATGAAATGTAGAGTTTACTACCATATCCTCTTTGACCATCCTTGGCCTTTGGACCATTATGCCCTCACCCTCTTTGTGTGTAAATGACCATTTTGCCCTTTTGATGTGATTTACATGCTTTTCTTGCTAAGACATGCTTTGATGATGCCCACATGAATGCTTGCCTTGACTTGACCTAGGAGTTAAGTTGACCTCCCATCACTTTGATCAAACATGGTAATTTAATGAAGCATTGACCAACCATTGACCAACCTTAAGAGACTAATGCATGCTAGAGCACCATTTAGAGACCTTTAATTAGGGCGAGTTGGGTGATTCGGTTCTTCCCAACTCGTAACTTAGCCCCCGGACCTAAGCATCTCTTCAAAACCAAAAGGCTTGTGCTTTCGAAGCCTAAAACGAAAATAGTGGCGGCGACTCTCATGTTCTCAATAAATGAGTGGTCACTAAAGAGAAGCCCACACACACATATAGTTTTTCACAAAAAACGCTCGATGACCATCCACTCTTGAGAACGCGATTAAGGTCGAAATTCCTTAATCCGCGCGAGAGAGGGCGCGAGAACGAGGGGTTCTCACAGCAATGCGCATATATGATCATGTTTGTTTTGCGACCTCCTCCCCGATGGCCCCCTCCTTGGGCATGTGATCATCTTCAGCATGAAGACGGGCGGTAGTAGCGGTCTCCTGAGGGACATCAGTGGAAGCCTCAGTGGCGGCCTCAGGAAGCAGAGTGAAGGCGGCATCATAGCCCACGCATTGGCCACCAATGATTGAAGGAAGATTGGGGGTGACCACCAAGGGGGGAGACCATGAGGAGTGTTCCTCCATGCCCTTGATATCATTCAAATCCTCTACAGAAAAAGGAACAAGAGCATGGCCGCGTTTAGCTGCTGGACAAGCCTGATCGCTTTGGAACCAATCGACCAGGTCGCCCAACTTCACTCCGAGTCCAACGGCCACTCGGCAGACATGGTACTTCCCCTCCTCAAAAGCGGGCTCAGACTTCTTCATCTAGATCTCCTCAAAATCTGAAGATTCCAAAGGCCGCTATGACCGCTTCCTTATCCACATCCGCTCCTTGGGCGGCCAGCTTATCTGCCTCCTGCTTCCAGACATCGGCAGCTTCCTTCCAATGAGCAACCTCGCCCCGCAATTTGGATATTGTAGAGGAGGAGGCATTCTTATCCGCCTCACGGCCCTCTTTCTCCTTCCTCAGTTGCTCCTTCCCCTCCTTGAGCTTCTGGTGAGCATCCTTCAGAGCGTTTTCCCTCAAGGCCAAGGTGTCATTAGCCGCCTTGAGGTCTTCCTCAGATTTCTTCAGCCTGCGCTCAAGATCCTTCTTTTGGGCATCAAAGGCCTTATGGTCAGTCTCCTGAGCCTGCAGAAGGGCGTTCAAACGTCGCTCCAAGGACAGTAGGGTATAAGCCACCTAAATCATAAAGGGGTCAGTCAGCCCCCAAAACATTTCAAAATTACAGGAAGTAAAAGAAAGAAGGAAAATGATACCTCAGCCCAGCTCCAACCCGCACGACCAATGGCTCGCTTAGCGGGAAGCTTGTTCAACTCAGCCAAGGTTTCGGAATGGCAAATCTGTTGCAGCACCCCAAACCCGCTCAACTCAGCAGGAGTCTTCCTGGGAGCTGAGAAGTTGAAATGGGCAAAGGGAGGAACACGACCCAGCTCCTCCACCAGGCTGTGGCAGTCAGGACCAGTGTTGGGATGGCACCATCCACCCCTTAACCAGGACGACTGAGAAGAGGAAGAAAGCCTCCCCTCCATTTGTGTGCGGCTGCCCGACGGGCGGTCACTACTGTGCCTTTTAGCACCTTGGCGGGGAGGAGAGCGCTCGGCTGCCGCTTGCGTACCAGCGGCTGATCCTCAGGCTCCTTACTTGGAACCACTTGAATGGCCTCAACAGGAGGCGCACCTACAGGTGGAGGAGGGAGTTGACCAGCAAAGGGTGTCACGCCCCTTCTTATCGGTACCAGCGGCAACATCCTCAAGTTTTCGGGCTGAATGCCCGCAGCATGGGTACCCGCCAACTCGCCCTTGCGGCTTCCCATAGCCTTAGTATGGGAGGTCTTCGTCGCCTCAGCCTTCTTGTTCTTGTTGAAAAGCATACTTGTAAGGCAAGAGAGAAACAATTAGGAGCAAAATGGAGGAAAACCAAATGAAACAAAAGCAATATACCCTCTGGGCCTTGAACATTGGGCTCGCGGTTGACGCGACACCTCTCACATTTCCCCTGACATGAGGCACACTCCTGCGCCCAGCAAAAGTTGCCCTCCTCGTCCTTATGGACGACCCAGCCAGGATAATACGGCGCAACACCCTCCATGGTCAAGCACCGCGGGGACACTTCCGGAGCAGGCTTGCGGCTAATTCCAACAAAGTACAAACAGGCCTCGCTCCGCCCAAGGATTGTATGATCCACGACGTGGGTCGTCTCAAACTCCTTCTTTATATCCCTCACAGGGGCATATTGTAAAAACATCCTGATAGATTCACAGGCCGCCTCTTCATAATGATTGAGGGTCCTGCTCAAACTCCCAGTGGCTTCAAAGCGCATTCAGTGGCGGGGAAGGTCCAGCCTAATCGAGACTCAACATGCACGGGTAAGGAGTTCGATTCTTTAAGGGCATGGAATCCAGGATCTAAAGGGCATTGTTAGCCCGCTTTCCCTGAGGACGCCCTTGCAAGACGGTCAGGGTGAAGAATTTCCTGAGCAAATTCAGGGTTGGCTCAAAAGAAAGGGTACGACACAGGCTGGTCAGACCTACCACTGCCCTTACAACATTTAATGACCACTCAACCGAGAGAGAGTTAGCCGCTACCATCACCTCCACAACAAAGGGGTCCAAGGGTAACCTTAGCCCAGTAGCAAACTGAGTCAGGTAGAAGGCCACGCAAGACCGCAGGCCCTTGGCCGCCTCAACGGACATGCTGGTACTAATCACCTGGCACCTAAAGTTAGCAGGATCATTGTTGTAAACCCTGTCAAACTGGTCTAACCAGGATAAGGTCGCCCCGGAAGAGCTATGAGCTCGGGGAATTGGGTTCCCAACGGGAGGCTCATTCCCAATCACATTGGAGCTCTCTTGGTCACCCTCCTGGTCACTTTCCTCCTCATGCTCGTGACCGCTGGAAGAGGGTTCACCAGAAGGTTCTCTGGCTTCTTGAAAAAGCCTCTCAATGTCAGAATATTCATATATAACTTGGCTTCGTCGCCTAGCCACCGCTAGGTTCATTGACTGTTCCGCTAAAGTCTCCTCAGAATCCTCAAAGCAGTCTACGATCCTGACCGCCTCGGATTTTTGGCCGCCGACCTTTTTCAAGGTTTTCTTTGATGATCCAGCCATGGCAGAGGGATGTCCACGAGCTTCTGGCAAGACGAAATGGGGAGTAAGCGCGTTAATTAGCTCTGTCATCCCTGGAATCACTGTCATCGGAGCCCCCAAGGGCAGCCGTGATTGATACAGTGAAAAGGGGGGGAAACCGGATATCCTCCTCCCTATAGCCGGCCCCGGCCAACAATGCCGTAATCTCTCTTTGATTCAGGGTTTCCCAGAAACTATCTATCAATTTATACACCCTCAATGAATCTCTCGAGTCAGTAGCACAGGAGTGTTTCGAAAAATCCATTTCTTAAGGAAGGGTTCACGACTGCCCTAAGGGTCCAACGTCCAAAGCCCAGAAGGAAGAAATTCAAACAAAGAAAAAATAAAAACATTTTACCTGCACTGAAGAAGACGGAGGAAAGAAGGGAAGATCGCCCGAGAATCAAGGATCAAGGACTCAAGTTAAAAGGCAGAAAGCTCTCTCTCAAAAGTTTTTCTCCTTTTCTGAAAATGTAAAACAGAGAAATGGAGTTGGAGTGGTATTTATACCCAAAGGGGGCAGATCTTTCCTCAATATAATTTGGAGGGAATTCCCAAATTAATGACGGGGGGAGTTTTAAATTTCAAACTGACGTAACCGCCGGAGGGGATCGAGGCGCCCCGCCTCGGGAGTCTGCATTAGCATTAAATGCTCCAGGCAGCTAGGCCTCCACGCGCCGCAAGGGGAATTAAAGGCAAAAACCCTAATGATTACTCCAAGCACCGCCACATATATGACACGTAGTCATTCGGAACTCCACAAAAATGACTGAGTAACAAGCAGGGACGGCCACTCAAAAGCAGCGGCCTAGCAGGCATAAGGCTTGACCGCCTCATTAATTCTTCCAGCTCATTCTTCACTAGAAGACTGGGGGACAACTGATGGGCCCAAGCCCAAGCACTAGGCCCAAATCCTAAGTAAGGGTAAGGCCCAATGGGCAAGCCCACCACAAGGATCATTGCTATCTCTGGATAAGGGACCCTTATTGGTCATCCATGACCCAGCCCCACGGGCCGTCATGTGGCCGCTTAGATGAGCCTCTGTGCTAGCTACCCTACGGGCAAGTTACCCAACGATAGAAGCCGGCCAACGTCAGCATGACTACATCAGCCCGCCCCACGGGCGGCCAGTTGACTTCCTGCCTCTAGGCGGTCATATCCAGACCGCCTAGCCCGCCTTGATCTCCCCAGAGGCCCAAAGGAGGGCAGTCAAGCCTAACTTTGGGATTCGCAATAGAAAACACATCATACGTGTCAAACATCCCTTGGATCTCTCTAACCAAGTCAGACTAAGTCTCCCCTAATTCAAAATGGCCTGGCCACGTCCTTAACAAGCCCTCATAATAAGGAGGAATGGATTGGGATACAACGGTTACATGGGACACCTCACCATTGGCAGAAGCTATCCACATCCGCCCTCTTCATCAACAACTATAAATAGTCTCACAGTTCACTTTTCTTAAGGTAATCATTCAATCACATTATTATTACTTAATTGCTGTCCATAAGCACACATGCACTCACTACTATTAAACATATCTGTGAGCAATCCTCTTTACGCTCCTCACAGAGCTAATTAGGGTTCCGCAGCCTTTAATCCTACGGATTACTTACTTTCACGCCGGACCGTACGAGCGAGACACACGCCTTGCTCATCACTTTAGGTGTTCATCATTTTGTCACAGGTTATTTGGAACTCACACTTGGAGCCATTGTCTTGCCTACACGTGGATTGAACACATTCGGGCTCGATCAGTTATGATTTTTATTTTTATTTTTACTTAATATTAATATTTAATATAATTATAACTATTTATATAAATTAATATAATTAACTATAATAATAGTAAAATTTTAAAAAATAAAAAAATTATGTTTGATGAACTAAATTTTAAAATGACCATGTGATCACCCTTACAAGAATGATGAATTTAGATAGAAAGGGTAGGCGTCATATAATGGTTAAACTATAAGGGGGGCATTAAAAATTGATCAAACCATAGAGGGTGGCGATGCAAATTACCCCATTTGTAATCATATTATTTGTATTCAATTGATTTGATCCAATTTTTGTGTTAGATGTCTGATTTAGGGTTTAAAGGATAAAGTTTAAAAGAAGATAGGGTTTAATGTTCAGAGTTTAGAATTGTGAATTTAAGGTTTAATTTTTAAGAAGATTGGAGATGAAATACAATTTGAGACCGAAAATTTAAATATCATTTGGAGAGAAATAACTATATATTGACGATGTAACAAATTAGGTATTAATTTATTTTTGATACTGATGGCCGATCGCGATAGTGACAAAATTCGGGCAGTAAGTAAGAGATAAAAGACACCAGCAGTAGATTTATAATGCTAGTTTAGCAATGTTAAGTATCTACCATCGAATTACATATGTTAGATGTAGGATGAATATGATAGATCTTTGATGCAATAATAAATAAATAATATTGTCGAACCAGTATATAAATTCACTGCTATCCCCTTGCAAGTTAGCTTTCAAATTTTTTTTTTTTTTTAATTTTATAAAATTATTACAACGAACCTGCAATAGTCAAGAGAAGTCCGTGACCACTTCCCCCTCACCCCGGCCCACACCCGGTAATCCATGCATGTATGATGCCAACTACTATCTAGAGCTTACAGTTACCTCTTCATGATCTTGTTCTCATTGCATTTTCCTCTTCCCTCCCCTTCCCCCTCCCCCAGTTAAAGTTTGGGGTTCCATCTCAAAATAAATTGGCAATGAGAGAAGTAGCCGAAGATCTTTATTAAGTATTTATGCGATTAGTTTATTTTCAATGTGGGATATTATCTCAATAAGCCCCCTCGCGTGTAGTCGGGCTTGCGGCTTATTACGCGGACTCTCTTTGATCTGTTCGGGTGGCGCTGAGGAAAGATATCATGGGCCATTGGGCCTGCACGTATAGAGCCTGCTTTGTTCGGGTGGCGCTGAGTAAAGACATCGTGGGCCATTGGACCTACACGTGTAGAGCCTGCTCTGATACCATGTTAAAATCTGTGGTTCCATCTCAAAATCAATTGGCAATGAGAGGAGTAGCACAGGATATTTATTAAGTGTTTATGCGGCTAGTTTATTCTCAATGTAAGATATTATCTCAATACCCGCCTCCCTTTTCGGTAAATGGAGTTTTCATTAGTCGGTATGCAACTATTATTTTTAGACCCTCATCTTTACAACTTTTGTTAAGATTTAACGAATTCATCCAACAAACCTCTTTCTGTTACAAAATTATAACATTAGAGCCAATTTTACAACATTTTAAATTTGATGACCCATTTTACGAGCTCATAAAAATACTACAATTTAAAAAGAGATAACCCAAAAATTAACATTTATTTTGGTGCAAAATTTTCACAATAAGTAACAATACTACCTTTATTTTCTCCGACTTGGGGAGTACAATCTAATATGATTCGTATAAATATAAAAGGGATGATTTGAATATTTATTTTTACCTTATACGCCTGAAGTTCGACATACCTAACAATATAAATTATGTATTTACATATTAAACACAATATGATTCGTTATAATAAGGATTGAGAATAACATTTTCTCACTATTACTAGTCTACTACTGTTTTTGTTGTTTATAATTATGTGAATGGAAAAAAACGCACAAAGGAAAAATGAGAAGAAAGAAATGATGTAGAAATTATATGGAGCGCACATGCGCTCCTAGTAAGGAGCGCCTAGTACTCCATATTCATCCTATTACGTTATTTTGTTCATATTTTATAACTAAATATTCATTTTATTTTTCTTACTATTATTATTAATTTCAGTAACAATAATAAAAATGAACATTTAATTATAAAACATGAACAAAACAACGTAATCGAATGAATATGGAGCACATGCGCTCTTTGCTCCTTGTTAGGAACGCACTGTGCACTCCATATACGGACCGAAAATGATGCGTTATTCATGAGAAAATTTGTTTTATTTTTCCCCTCTTTTTCATTGGTGGCACGGGCACCTTCCTAGCTAGTGTGGTCACCGGGGTCACTGGTGATCACTTTAGACAAAGCACTATCCATCATCCACGGCGCGAGTCGTCACCAATCTCATCTCACCAATCTCACGTATTGCTTTGTAATGTAAAAGCCAAACCGTGTCTTATTATTGAAATTATTAGACATGCTCTTAGAATACATACAAAAAATACATTAGAACTGGGGTATTTTTGTGGTTTTATAATTTTTTTATTATGATTAAAATAAAAAAATTGAGAAAATCGATAGAAATATTGCATTAGAAGCATCCTACCTAGCAAACGAGCCCATAGTGTGCTTGTACGGAATTCAAACCCATGCTTTGTTCTTTCTGTGCTCTCATCATTCGTATAGTTCGGACGATCTTTATTTGAATTGAACGGTCAGCAGCAAAGCAACAAACTTATTATTAGCCAGCAGTAATCTTACTACCAGCAGCTTTATATATAAATACTTACCTACAGTAGCAAACTTCTCTATCAGCAGAGCAGCCATATTATACTTATCTACGACAATAAACTTCTCTATCAGCAGAGCAGCCTTATTATGGGCGTGTTTACGAAACTAGTTTTTGGAACTATGTTCCAAAAACCACAAAAAACCTTGTTCACATACTAAAACAAAAACCAAAGTTTTCTATCTCATACCTACTATTTTTATATATCCCTATTCTTACACCTATTCTTACACACCTATTCTTACACCCCTATTCTTACACCAATTCATACCCCTATT
>JAOWAN010077219.1:0-10786 GCA_028566635.1 Lobelia cardinalis
AAAAATGAATTACCCATTTTACCCTCCCAATAATGACACATCATCTTGTTTTATCCAATCAGCACATTAAATTGGGTCAAATTGGGTGAAATGGTATAATTGGAAAAATTGAAATAGTTCAATGTCAAATTAAAGCAAATTTTAGGTCAGTGGCAACATTGGCACCTGGGTCAAACGTCAGTGGCATAATGGGGTATTATGCCCAGAATTTTTTGTTGCACAACCCAACAAGCTAGTAGTATCATCCATGAACTTTAGCATGGTGATGTCTATATGGGTTTTTAACAAGGTTGATTTAGAGGTGATATTGCGAAGAGAAATAGAGGGAGAGATAAAAGAGAAGTGAGAGAGAGAGAGAAATGTGATTTTAGAGAGAAGAAAAAACGAGACTGGTGAGATAGAGATGTGAGAGAAATATTTGTATGGTGTGGTTTGATTTATGTTTTAAAACATGATGTGATGTGTGTTATTTGATTGTGAGATAGTGGTTATAGGTATATGGATATATAAATGAAAAGTTAAAAATCATTAAAAATGAAAGATGTAAATTAACTTCGTGATCAAATGTACTGAAAAATGAAAATTAAAAAATTAACGAACTAACTTCGAGACCCAATGCTTATTGTTCATTAGCACAAATTCTAAGGCATGCTTGGATTCAAAACTGATGGATGGCATAGCTTTATGACCCTACACATCTGTGATGGTTTATGACCTTAGAGGGAAATGACACCCGCCTTAGAGACGAGCGTGACGAGTCTGTTTCGGTTAGGGATGATCCATCTCTAGTAGCCACTTCGAAATAGGGACGGATTGTGACAGATTTGTTCATCTCTAGATCGTGTTTAGAGACGAACCTGAGCTGAATAGAGATGCAAATGTTAGTCCTAAACATAGTGCTTTTTAGTAGTGTAGATCATTAAATATGATCTTCGATAATATTTATAATTTATGTTTAAGTTTTAATTAAATTCTTAAAAATTTAAACTAAAAATTAAAAGAATGAAAAAAATATAAATAATTTTTTAAAATGTAAAAAATATTTCTTTTCGAATATCGTGTTGTGCCCTCGAATATGAGCTTACACTAATTATATACAAAATTAGAAAATTAAAACTTAATATTACGGGCTAATAAGTTTTTCCATTTTTTTTACAGAAAAATACAGTAACCCTCCTGTTGTTTTACATTTTTTTCAGTTCCCTCTTAACTTTTTCCCCAACAATAAACCCTCTTAAACTTAGATTCGAGCATGTATACACCCTAGTCGTTAGATCCGTTAGGCTTCACTACCCCAAAATCAATCGAACATCATTCTATGTCTTGACACTCATGGAACGTCGTCCTCGCCATCTTCTCACTACCGTTGTCGCCTCATGCGCGGGTATCTTTGTGATCGTTAAATGTACATTTTTCTTAAAATTGTCAAATTTCTACAGTAACGCTTTTCTTCTATTCTGCATATGGGATTTGCTAATGGGTAGTTTCCTAGAGATTTCTTAATCGAGTAATTTCCTAGAGTTTGACTGAAATTTTCTCTTTTCATTCAAAATTTTTGGGTTTACGTTCTTCTCATCTTTCGCAAAAATGGCAGGGGCTATTTTGGGATTAAGAAATTTGTGCAAGGCATACAGATGGAAATTTGGTTTGAGTGGACTTATAGTTGGGTAATCTGAAAATATTTAAACCACAGAGGGGTTTATTGTAACTTACCCTCAATTTTAAAGTGGCTGTTTCAGTGTTTTGTTTCCCTCCCTTCACTTCCACCTAAAAAAAAATTGCCGCGAAAATTTTCTAGGGTTTCTTTCTTCACTGATCAGAAATTCGCCGTACTCGTTGCCTCTCCATCACCCCTTTCCCTTTTCTCCACGCCGTGGAATTAGTCGGCGATCTTCGTACTGGGCTTCTTTCCCCCACTCCGGCGTGGAATTAAAGAAGATGCCGGTACTGTGCTGGAGACACCACACGCTTATTCAAGCCCTGCTCTCGCGGGGTCCTCTCAGGGAAGACGAGTTCCACTCTATCTTTTCCCACGTCACCGGAAAATCTGCAGGTTTTTTTTCTCTCTTCCCCACTTGAGAGTAACTATCTATAAAGAACGTGTTCTTCTAATTTTAGCATTCTAGAGGGACGGGATGAAATTGGGGCTTTCACTGGATTGCAATCTTAATCATGTCTAAAGAACAAGTCTTGTCTGGAATATCCATGAATTCAGACTCATTTTGTGGAAGAAGAATGCTACATCCTTCAAAGAAGTACACCAAAAGTGTACATTAACCCATGTTGGGACTAATTTTTTTAGCCAGAGGATCCATAAAAATTGGCACCAATTAAAATACCCCAAAAAGGCTTTTTGTGCATTTTTGGTAAACTTCTTTGGTGTTCTAGCATTATTCTGGGTGGAATAGCACATCTCTGCATATCCTTTACTATTATAGAGTGGGAGTGCTCAAAGCAAATTATATTTTTATCTTTGGGTTTTAAAAGTTTCTAGTTTGGAACTTAATAATGACCAAAATTTAATTGCTCCCTTCCAGAATAATTACCCACTAAATGCAAAAAATTCCCATGCTTTAAATTCCAATTATGAAATAACAAAATTCCTAACTATATTCAAATTCATTAAAGGAAAGGGAAAGCATGCACGTGCATAGCTTGTGTCATACTTCTTTGTTTTTTAAAATAGTAAGTAACAAGATATTTTTTTATTCCGTAAATTTACATACTAATGACTCTCTAGCTATGGGATACATTTTGTGTCTGCAAATAAGGATTACTCCCTCCATTTCTTTTTAAGTATCCACTTTCTCCTCCTTGTGCCGGAGCTTTATGTCGCTTTTGGGACACTTAAAAGGAAACGGAGGGAGTACAATTTAACTGGCTATAATTGAGTAACTTGCTTATGCTCCTTTCAGGCACTCATCAACGGTTGTTCAATGATTATCTTGGCAAGATAAATAAGGAGCTCTCTTACGTGCAATTTGAATTGCGGGCGTGTAGAAACCAATATGATGGCATCGTCTATTATGGAGTGATTAATGCTGTTGCAGATGACCAGTCAAAGCTTGGAACAAGATATACAGTTCCTCAAATTGCTTTCTACAAGGGCATTGTAAGTTGCAGAAACCTTAACTTGTGTCTTTTTACATCTTACAACTCCATTGGCTTTAAATCGCTGATAATTTAATTTGTCACGTGAGTATTAGTCTTACCTGACTCAGTTGTGTTCCCTGTGGAGTTGGGTCCAAGGAGAAGAGAAATTCAAATTCATGAAAGAGGATAGATGATGATCTCATATCACGTAGCATCATTTAGCATATACACGAATTTTACTTTATTAAGAAATACATATTTTTGAAAAAGATCAAATTATGTGGTTGAAGAAGCCGTGTATCTGAAAGTCCAACTGGATATATGATCCCCCTTCTTTTATGTGGATTGGCAGTTATCTGGTAATTTCCTTTCATTGCTTCTGGTTGCACAAGATTGTTGTTAGTTACATGTTTCATGTTGCTATAGACACTCAGCGGATATAGTTCGTGGGTCACAATTGCATTGAGAAGACCCCTCGTCCCCCTTGGGCTTAGGTTGTAATACTTAAGTTAACAATTGACAAGCTGAAATACTGGCTTCATCTTAAAAGATAAGATGGTGTGTATTCAGAGTCTTTTGTAGCTCACCATCACGATTCCATGCCTTTTGTAGGAATTGAATTTGTTGAAATGGAAGTGCTATTACGTTATATTGAGACCAGTGACTAATAGAGTCTGTGAATTTTTATTTTTTTTTTGTCAATATCATATGTGGATATCAGTGGGCTGCCTCTAGTTCTGGTTGCCATTTCCATAGCCACACCACCTGTGAGTTATCTGTCTCGTGCGCTGTCAAATCCCACCGGCTCTGAAATTATCTGCTCGTTCTCTATGCTAGTGCCCTACAAGTTTAGAAAATATCCTAGTTTAATATATGCACAGGAACATCGGGTATTATAGGGTTTTATATTTGTAACAAATTGAAAAGAAATATGATAATAACTTTTGCTTGTATATACGAGTACGTGCTGCTCTCTTCTTGTTGGTCTGTTAGAAAGGTGAACTTCTTGCCAATGCTGGTGTGCCGTGGAGGCTGACCTAAATCCTGACTGCGTCATAGTGTAATCAAGTTGTACAAGTTTTCCGTTATACATACCATTACTGGGTCCCAGCATATCTAGAATTTAATGGCTATTTTGTTGGAGGTTTTGAATTTGTTTGGTTGGAGTTGAATTCTGAATAGCCATTTTGCAAGTTTAAGGAAAAATAGCCACAAATTTTAGAAACATAGAAATTTTTTATGGCGATTGAGGGTATCAACAAGCAGCAGCCACAAAAGAAGAAGTCTCTGCACACATTGCCAAAGCAGATTTCAAGGAGAAGTTGCCATCTGACATAAGTTTCCATTTTAATCAATGTTTCGCAGCAGAAAGCTTGATATTATAAAGCTGAACGTCATCCCAGGCTGCTGTCCCTAAGTAAGATTTAACTCGGATTCCATTAGGTTTGTTTTGATCATCAAAAAGATGTTTCACTTTGAGAGTAACATCTGAAACTGGACTAGCTGAAAACAACCCTGGATCTGAGGATAGCACTGATGTCACCCTGCCCAACTTGCCAAACATAATTCTCCTCAACATAATCCTTATCTTACAGCATCCTTTTCCAAGTAAGAGATGAAAATAAAACATGTTGAATTTGAGATAAATGATCCACTTTCCTACATTATTTGGCTATTAAAACATCAGCCATAATGAGTCGCCCTTTCTAGATCCCCACCATTACTTCATGGCAAAAGCTAAAGCAACATATTTGATACTTCTAATACCCAACCCTCCCCCCCCCCTCTCAGCCACAGGCAAACAAAGAGAATCTCAATTGAGCCAATGATACTTGGGGTTTCTATCCACATCACTCCAAAAGAAATTAGCCGTGACCCTGTGAATGTCATTGACAGTTGAATAGGAGGATTAATCCAGGAGGCATCAAACATAGGAAGAGCTTGTAGCTCAGATTTTAACAAAGTAAGTTTTACGCCTCCTGACAAGTGACAACAACTTCCCCTTCCATCCTTCAAGCTTAGAATTAAGCTTATCAATCCCTGGAGAAAACAATCTCCTAGTCTTTCTTCCTAAGGAAAGAGGACAGCCAAGATAATTCAGAGTACCCTTAGAGAAACCATGAAGATGAGCAATTATTGAACTCATCGCAGCACTAGCCATATGAGTTAAAGATCATGACTTTGAAGTATTAACCTAAGAGAATTTCTAGTTGCATTGCAAGAGACTAGCACATCGTCTGCATAAGCAAAATGGGAAACAGCAAGAACACTCCTATTGACTTAAAAAGCATATGATGGGTGAGGACCTTGAGAGCAATCGAACCTCTGCTTAACAACTCCGGTGTAATTATAAAGAGACTAGGAGAGATAGGACCTGCTTGTCTAAGGCCCCTCAGAGAATGAAAATAACCAGCAGATTCCCCATTAATCAATACCAAAAACCAACAATATGAGATTAGCCTCCATATCCTATCAATCCACACCTCAATGAAGAGCAAAAGCCCTGAGAACTTTGATTTTACCATGCCAACTAGTTCTATCATAAGCCTTGGCAATATCAAGCTTGAGCATACAATTAGACCCTCTCACTTGCTTACCAAGGGAAAGAAGCATCTCTTGAGCCAATAAAATATTATCTTGCATAAGCCTGTCTTTCACAAAACCACTCTAATTTGAAGTGATCTTGGGGAGAAGAGTAGAGAGCCTGGTAGTCAGAAGGTTTGGAATAATATTTGTTGAAATTACAAAAGCTGATGGGTTGCAAATCTTTAAAAGCTTTAGGCTCCTCAACTTTAGTAATAGAAACAAGAGTACTGGTCCAACTCTTAAGAAAATAATCCTCCTTAATAATTTCCCAATAACCTTGACAAAAACCTCCGTTAAACCGATCAGGCCCTGCAGCACTATCTTTACTCATGGAAAAACAACCTCTGTCAATTCTGACATTGAAAGAAGCTCTAGAAGAGCATCATTCACAGTTGCAGATATACGAGAAATAACATCTAAAATATCATCACAAGTAGAAATAGCAGAATCATGAAGTTGAGAGGCAAAAAAGTGAATAGGCTCAGTTTTAATAGCCTCCTTCTCGGATAATGAATTGCCCATTTTGTACTCGATTTCGTGAATGCAAAGTTTATCTCTTTTCTGCTGCACCGACTTGTGTAAAAACCTAGTATTTTGATCACCATCTTTGACCCAATTGATACTAGCCTTTTGTTGCCAAAACTCTTCTTCAATTTTTAATTTTCCAAGAAGATCATCTTGCACTCTATTAAGAGCACTTCTGTTATCATATCACTAGGATTCAACTCAAACTGGAGCTCATGAACAAGAGCACAGTCCTCAGCCTGCTACTTTTTGATCCACCCTACCATGAACATCTTTATTCCATTGCTCTGAAAGGATCTCAAATTCCCAAGGGTGAACACTTTCTTTGACCTTTTTCACCCTATACGTGGAGTCAATATATTAGCTTGCCTCTTCGAAAAGTAAGATATAAATGGATCAAAAACTTGAGACAATTTATGTTTGTTAACCCATTCCACCTTGCTCAAAGGATCCAAATTGAATTTAGTGTGCCATGTTCCATAATTGCGTTCTCTAGGATTTCTTTAAGAGCTTCATAAGAGCGAAAATTTTAATTGCCACTAAGGTTTAGTGTCTCAGCATACATAACCCTGCTTAAGTTGCTAATTACAATCATTTGGTTGCTAGTTCAACCTGGCTTGCTCTAATGTTTCACTGCACTATTTATTCATATATATGATTTTTTGTTTCAAAATTGATGTCGTTAATTTGAATTTTTAAGATGACATTGTTTCTATTGAATTCTTTCTGATTTTTAATATTATATTTGTATTTAATCAGATAGAAGCTATAATTCAAGATGCCACGGCTAGTGGTAGCATTTCTAATATTGATGCTCTCAATATTCGGCTGGAAAACCAGGTTTTGACTTCTGCCTATGAACAGAGCTTAGTAAAAGTTTATATCACTTCCTCATTTCATTTGCGATGTTTAACATGCAAGCAGTACATTCGCTGTGTGATCTATTATTTCCATCAGTCGTCTTTTCTAAGTTCAAATTGGGTTTTTCGAAAGGATAAAATACATTTGGAATGCTGATTAAATGTTTAAATGCTGGATTACTTTGTGGCCATTGCAGCCTCATTCTGGAATGGGATCACAATCACAGGGTGGTTCATCCATTGCCCCTCCTGCATTCAGGAACTTTTCGATGGCTCAGAAGGAAAAATCAGTTGAAGAATTTGTGCAGGACAAGTGGTTGTGTTTAACCACTGACGGTAATATTGGCCTTGGTGTTAGATCCTTCCTGGATCTGCGAAGTTGGTTCCACAATAACGAAGTTCCTCCATGTGACGTTTGCAACGAAGCTGGAGTAAAGGTACTCTTTTTACCGTTACTTTAACTTCCTCACATGTTAAATGAATTCATTTTGCCCTGCTGAAATTTGTCTTTCACATTTAAGTGGGTTCATTATTTTTTTTGAGAGACCAACTATGGATGTATCAACTTTGTCCAACATACTTGAATGCGGTACTGGTCCACAATTCTGATGTAGTTTGTGGGACCTTGAAGTTGGAAATATAGTTGGTTATGGTAATTTGATCAATATAAACACTTGGGAGTAGGAAGTTCATAAATGGGAAGTCCGTACATTGGTAGTAATGTGATTATTGGAGCGGTTATTAGATCTCTGTTTCGTACGGGTTATCCCTGTTATCACCGAACTTTTCTTGGCTCAGCAACAAAAAATATTCCTACTCCGTCTGTCCATAAATGAGTGTCCTGTTTTGATTCTTTTTGGTTTCAGAAAATTTTAAGAAATATTAGTTTATTGTTGTCAGTTTATGAAACACTTTTGGATAGATTATTAAGTAAACTCCCAACTGCACTTTCCTGAATTCACAAAATTATGTCAATGTTTAGAAAATTGATTGGCAAACTTGAATCAAGTGAACCTAAAAAAACAGGACACTCGATTTAGTGATGGAGTTGAGTAGTATGAATTAATGACAAGTTACATAATGAAAGTTTTATTCAGTATTACATTCATGAAGCAAAAACATAGTCTAATGACCAAAATTACAGAAAACATCACCTCCATGTCCGGGCTATCATGAAAGTTTTTCATGAAGCAAAAACAGTCTCCTGATCAAATTTTCACAAAACATTCACCTCCATGTCCAGGCTTCATGCTCCTGATGTTGCCAGAACATATCCAACCCTTTAATACCATCATTGTATCTGATAAAATGATGAACATGAACTTGTGTTGTCGTCCTCTGATAAAGAACCCCGAGTGCATACTCAGCTTCTAGTGCAACATTGATTGTTTCTGGCAACTTTCAACTGATCAAAACTTCCTACTTGCTAAACTTTGTTGCGTAACTTCTTATGCTTCTGTTACAGAGTTTTCTTATTTTTGGATTCCTCCACCTTGAAGTTGGTTGGCTGAGAATGCCTGGATAGATAAATGACTTGTTTATCAAATACTATTACTTTTCAGAGTCCACATTTATGTTTATTGTTCTGAGAATACTTGCATTATGCTTGTTGAAGCTTTATACTGCTTCACTTAGAACTGAGAAAATATTTGTTGGTGATTGCTACTGTCAGGCAGAGCTCTGCCCGAATGAGAGTTGTGCTGTTCGAATCCATCATTACTGTCTAAAGACAAAGTTCTTCCGAAGAAAGGTATTGGCTTGAGCATTTTTGGTTATTCAAAACTACTTGTCAGCGATGAAGCTTGACGGACCATAGACATAAGTTGCAGGTTGAAAGAGTCTGTCCTGGTTGCGGGTCAGAATGGCCGTTTGTGGTTCCCAAAGCAGAAGCTGTTGAACAAGAGGAGCATGAAGGTGAACCATCTCAAACTCAGCAACCTGGCATGCCTTCTTCGAGAAAGAGGGCTAGAAGATCCAGGGAAGTTGCAGAAGAGGAGCATGAAGATGAACCCTCTTTGAGAAAGAGGGCTATGAGGTCCAGAGGAGCAGAAGAAGAGGAAGGTTCAGGTGGCCCTTCTCAATCCCATACTGAACCATCCATGAGAAAGAATCTTAGGTCCAGAGTGGTTAAAGCAGAAGGGAGAACTTCCCAAGCTGTTGATATTGATAATGATGGATCCGGGCTTGATCATGTTCCTGCGCTTTCATCTGACACAAGGACAACTCGAAGCTCTGCTCGGTTGCAGACTGCTCGTTAGATTACTGTCCTCTACTTGCTCCAGATCCTATTTCTTGATTGGGGGTTTGGGGGGGGGGGGGGGGATGGTGGGTAGAAACTTGTCGAATTTTGCTATTGGGTGATCTATGTCTATATATGCGTAGGATGTGATTAAACATGCAAACGTTTGGATCGTAATGGATAGATTATGAAGTTTATGTAACCTTTTCAATATATAAGCGACTAGATGGAATGTGTGAAATTTCTGAAACATTTTATCTCATGTATATGCTCCTTTTTGTGGGTAGTTTTATCAATTAGCACTAATATATGGTAGAATATTTTTATGAAATAATTGTTATTTTACTATAAACGAACCGTATAATCATTTTATTAATGATGATGTATCCCTAGATTAATACATGTTCTTATAACTTAAAATGTTATGATAAAACTCTATTTTATGATACAGAAGTCCTTAATTCTATTTTATGCAAGTAAACTACCTCCCTACTTTTCTCACTCATCCACCAATATAGTAAAATGTTACCAGTTAAGTAACCGAGTGGCAGTTCTTTGAGTGACTGCAAACTCCGTGTCCGAGACGATGAAGCCGAAAGAGAAGGAATAGACAGAGAGATGACCAGAATTTCTGAGAAGAGATCTAGAGAGAGAGAAAGAGAGAGAGACTTTGAAGTAATTCTTCCTTGATTTTCCATTCCCACAAGAGGTACACTTATTTAAAGATACTACTAGCTAACAATTAGGCTAAATTTACTAATAAGAATAACACAAATAGGGAAAGCTGATATATTGGGCTAATGAAATGCAAACATGCTAATTAAGCATAAAATCATCCAAATATCTTGGACGTGTTGAATGGCGTTGTGTCCTCCGGATTGCTTGCTCTGGTCTAGCCTCTGCTTGTGTAACATTCCCCTCCGGATGAGGAGCCACCTTGTCCTCAAGGTGTAGGTTGGGGAACTGTCGGCGAATCACGTCTGCAGGTTCCCATGTCGCATCATCAAGGTTACCATCAGACCACACAATCAACCATTGTTCTTCTGGAGCAGCGTCATGCAATACTGTGCGAGAACGAAGGGCAACAGTAGGTTTGGAACGAGGTCGTCCTCCAATGAATTCGCTGGGTAATGTTCCTGTCACAATTCCAGAACTTTGCCCCACATAAGGGCGCAGTAGTGCGACGTGGAAAACATTATGGATTCGGGCATGGGGTGGTAATTGCAATCTGTAGGCGACTTCGCCAATGCGTTCAATGATCTGAAATGGTCCGTAGTAGCGACGCGAGAGCTTGGCGAATGGAGGTCGGGCAACGGAGTGTTGTCTATATGGTTGGAGTTTGAGCCAAACCTGATCACCCACATTGAAAGTGACCTCTCTACGATGTTTGTTTGCATTTTGCCTCATGCGTTCTTGGGACTTAGCTAGGTTCCGCTGAAGGTCGCGCAACAGTGAGTGTCGTTCCTGCAATATTTCATCGACG
>JAOWAN010077239.1:0-10784 GCA_028566635.1 Lobelia cardinalis
GATAGATAGTGATATGTATGATATTTGGGTGTGATATTTGATATGTGATCGGATATTCTCCGTATTCTCCGTATTTCTATATTGTCTCAAATGAGACTTGTGATCTAGCCCTTAGTCTTTTTGAATCTGATGCTTCTTTTACTCCCCCAAACTCTATACATGAGAGCTACTATTAGCCTAGTAAGCTCTCAACCAAGTAAGTGAAATAGATTCCACATACCTACAAAACTCCAATTAGGTAGGAAGATATTCTTACTAATGACAGTGCAGAAATCAGTAGGAATTCAGTGCACTGTCTTCTATAAGAATGTCACCAGAACAGGGAAATCGTGCCTTGTAGGTCCTCTAGGCCTGCAACAGTTCTTTGGCGCTAACTCCACTTTGAACCCAAAGCTTTGATTGTGGAGGATCTGGATTTTGAATTCCGTCAGCTCAGGTATGTTCCTGGGGCTATTTACATGAGCAGAGAAGGACGATAAGAATTGCGCATGAAGATTTTAACATGCATAGATGCCTTTTAATATTCTTTGCTTATTGAGCATAGCAGATGAATTTAATAAGAATTGTTCAAGCTAGATGATTAATGAACTTGGAGCACCTCCTTGATACTACTAGCACTATAATTTACAAAGTAACCTAGAGGTGGAAGGTTCCGCTCTTATGTACCAACCTTGAAATAGAAGTGCCCTTGTGAAATGGGAATGTATTGTGCCAAATCTTGATCTATGTACGTAGCCTTGGTGAATCCTGTTGCTCCTATCTTCAGTTCCTCTTTTCGAAGATGACAGATCTATGTATGGAAATGTTGTGGTTAAACCCGTGGATGAAAGGAAGTATGGATACGTCCATTTTTTAATACTTAAACCAGTGGAATATGTGTTTATCTTTAACGTGTTTACTGTTTTTTTTGGTTGGTTTAATTATATTGAAATATTTATCCATAAATTTCATGATTCAGGCTGGGTGTATCTGCTTTGGAATTTGACACCAAGGTAAGGCTGCATCGCTACTTCAAAAAAAATCATATTATTATGTTGAATGTTCCATCATCTGGTCCTTTATTTTTGATCTTCAATTCTCACCTAACAATATTTCTAGGTCTAAATTATATGTACATATATATTGCTACAATTTAGCAATTTCCTTGCGTAGACATATCTTAGGATATCGTATGGAGATGTGGTGCATGGTTTACATACTGGTTGTACATAGGAGTGTAAAGGGTCCGACCGGATTAAGAGCAAATATCGGAATGCTGGATGTAGAACACTTCAATTTGTTTGGTAAGTGAAGATCGGTCACAACCGCGTATATATAATTGACTAATTTCCCTATTCTTAACCCCTTAAATTGCTAAAAAATGTTTGCTGTAGTTACTAGAGTTGGTAGCAAACATAATTACATCAATAAAAACTATTATGATATTAAACTCTTAGAAAATAACATTCGCAAATTGTAACATAAAATATTGTGTGTGTGTATATATATATATATATGGGATAATTTCGGTAGAACTTTTAAATGATTGGAGACTCAAATGTGAATTCTTTGTTCGGAATGGAGGGGGTAGTTAGAAATATCGTTAATTTGTTTACCTTTTCATAAGTAATATATTTAATCAGTTTGATGAGATTAATATATACTAAATTCATATGAAAATAGTTTCAATTTTTTTCAAATATTTATGTAGTTTTTCATTGTTAAGAATCAAAATTGCTTTCCTTTAAAAACTTAAAAAGAAACTAAAAGTACACATTTTGTTTTGTTGTAATTGATTTTTCTTATTACTCCTTAATTATCTAGTAATTAAGTTGCGGATGAAATTAGAAACCAGTTTCGATATATCATAGCATCTGTGTGCAATGAACACTAGAAACAAATATCATAAAGGAAAAGACAAGGGCAGTATGAGTCTATGTATGTCAAAAAGGCATTAAGATATTGCCACTGACCTGTTAAGCACCAAAATTTGGACTGATTTGGTAAGAGGCATCCAGTCTTACTAGGAGGGCTTCGTCAAACTAGCTTAATGAACAATTATGCTGACCGAATCAGCAGAGCATCGTTCAGAGGGGATTAAGAGGCAACAAACACAGCCTAAGTAAACTACTTCTGTAATATTGATCTGATACTGTAGTTGACTGCACTGGCTGAATGGTAAACTGGCTTTCCAGAATCGAATATGCGAACAGTTACAAGGTAATCATAGTAAGTGGTAGGGAGAACTCTTGATTTAAATGTCAGCCTTTAAGTTACTTTTCTATCCCCCGGTTTTACATTTAGTACTTTATATCAGAAGGGTGTAAGTGGTTTGGAGTGCCTATATGTCCCAATCCTGCTCTCCTTGACCTTCAGAATTATATGGCACATAGTATCTCATGTTCGCATTGCTTAGTTGCCATTTATTATTTCCCTGTCGTTCAAGTTGGCACCCAGCAATCTCACTTCACATAACTCTCATTTTAATAACAGAGAATCTGATTTAACTTGTTTTTGTTGAAATTTCTGTCAGGGGATTTACTTGGCATCAGTGACCAAATTAGGGTGCTTAACAGTGCATGACTTTGAATCTCTCTATTGCCAGGCTAATGGATCACTGGCCAGTAAGTTGATGACATTAGAACACCTTAATATTCTGATGTTACCTTCTGACTCTTATTTCGTAGGTGTGGTTTATGATCCGTGAGAGATTTTTGGCAAAGTTCGTGTGATGCTAATGATACGTACTGCAAATTGCCTTGAATTTTACACTTGTTTTAAGTTTCACGTTGTCATTATGTGTTGAGATTCTGATATGCAACAATGGAGCCCAAAGTTGCAAAATAAACGTAGACGAAAGAGATCAAATAATCAATGCAAAGGAAGACATCTCTGACAACCAGAGAAGACAACATATTGCTGTATCTGAAACACAATGTTTCTACCACTAGATATCTTCAAGAGTTAACTTATGTCTAGGTGGTGCCCTTGCCTGGCCCTTGATACGGTTAGTGTAGCAGATAAGGCAAATAAAGGAGGCCACATGAGTATGCAAAAGCATATTCTTACTTCAGGCTGTTGTGGGCCAAGGTCTGCAGCTTGTCATGCGCCAACCACTTCTCAGGTAGCACCAGATTCAAATCTGTGTCTCCAGAATTGCCCATGGTACCTTTTGGCCCAGATTTTACCATAGTGGGGCAAGTTGATGCCAAAATGGTTTAGTTTACTTCAGCAGTGATGCTCAAAAGATCTGTGTGCTCTCACCATTTTCAAGGCTACTATTTTTGATCTCTTACCTCTGTGCAGAGGAGCAAAATTGACCGCATTTCTCAGATGAGCTGATATATATCGTTACCGCTGTGTCACCCTAAGGTAGCTAGTTTGGCATCAAAGTTTAGAAGACAGAAAATGTGACGGTGAAAGATGATCTTAACACAAGAACTTTTCTTGGTGTTGTGCAATGTTGCTGCTGCTGTAACTACCAGAAATAAACCTAGACAATTTCCAACCTTAGAAATATGCCTTCCACAGAATGCTCTGTTATTGGAATCATTATGTGTTTGTGACCCAGCCGAACACTTGAGGCCGTGCAAATGGTTTCCCAAAACCCTGTGATGTATTGTATAGATTTCAGCACTATGTTTATCTGCAAGAGTATTCGGGCCAAATCAGGTGAGGGAAATCTAGGAGTAGGACTGTAAATAAGAGAGTAGTTTGTGGAATATGATCGAACATGTGGAGGGAAAAAAATCTAGAAGAATTAAGATGCTGTTGTTTGTATTGAAGATAACAGATTACGGAGAAGAGAAGAGAAGAGAAAGATACGGATTAGGAAGTAGAAGATAGGCCTAGGCATCACGCCTAAGGTTCTTGAGCATCACACATATGAGAGATGCTTCACACATCAAAGTAGTAGACTCGTGATATTATTCATTCATTAACTGCCTGAAATCTGGAGCATGATGCTACTTGGATACTATGACAACTTAGTGTGGAGCGGAAGTCTCAGTGCAGTAATGAGCCTAATGTACTGGTACTAACTTGGACCTACAGTAAGGGTTACAATCCTGAGTGGCAGCCTGCACATATGCAGCTTGGTCAAATGACCAACGTACCCATAATAAGGGAGCATGTAAAAACATATAGGACTTAAAAGAATAAAGATACTAAGGAAAGATTTGCAGGACCATGTGAAACACTAGACAACTCTAAAGTCTTAACTGGACAGTGTACTCCACGATTTGCATGGTTCACTCTTTCTTCGGTTTTTTGAACTGCATCATCTTACGCACTTAGGTCTTGTTTCTTTGTTGCAAATAGATCCTAATTAACCATATTTTCTTTAGATATTTTTATTTGTCTTTCCATTTTGACATGATATTGTACTGGACCTTGTTATCCTGCAAGCTTTTCGATCGAGACAAATAGGTTCAATTCAGTGGTCCTTGACTCCCTGCGCTATTATTTTGGATTATGCAGAAGTATGATAAAAAAATATCATTAGTCACAGAAGTCTCATTAATTTGATGGTTCCTGTTACTGCTTTTGCAAGTATCTTGAGTTTCAGAACCAACATGAGGTTTTAAAAATTTGTGATAAAAAATCCGATTCTCTTGACTTTCCTGCAATGAACTTGTATCTGATTATCTCGATCTTTTGTTCCTTACGATGCTTTGTGTATAAAAAAAATAAGGAATGTGTATTATGTGTTTCTTTTAACTGCGAAAAAAGTGTTCAGAAAGATTGTATGATAGGAGAAGGTCTTCAGCAGGATGCCCTAACCTAATACTTGACGTTCTATGAATCTATTAATGTTATTCTTAACTCTTAATGCTCTGTAACTATTCTCTTTAGTTCACTGTATTTCCTTTTCTTTATTAAGTTTTTTTGGCTAAAGTTCAAAAAATATGTTCTTATATAATCACCCAGTGAACTCGTGACTTGGTATAGGCTCAAAAGATGATGAAGCAACTCATGTGCTGCACATTTCTAAGCCCAAACAGATTGATGTTATTCGGTGGAATCTTGCTAACCAGGATGAGGTGGGTTGTGAAAACTTGTAACTTATCTAACAAATGTGCCACTTTAAATTGAAATTTTACTTGTCACTGTCATGGATAAATATGGTCTTATTTTACAATCTCAATTCCCAGGTTATGTTTCTTAAGTACATAATGTAGCTGCAAGAAAAAAAGAAAGTGTTGTGACTTGGTTGAGTTGATCAGCCACACATAATTATGCCATTTTGTTTTTAAAAAAATATTCATGCAATGTTAATATTAACACTGTAACTCCATGAAATGATCTTAACTTGCATCCAATTAGCAAGATCATGGAAATTCTTTGACTGAAAATTAGAAAAAGAGTTAATTTGTACTACTTTTATAGCCTTGTAATATTAGTGCGTTCTATATATGTTGCTGCTGATGTGGTCTTGTGAATGTTGTCATATAACTACTATTGGCCTTGATCAGTCCTAAATTAGTGCCGTCATAAATACGCGTATCTGTTATGCAGTTGCATCATTGCATGCTGTTGGTTTGGATGAAGCTCAGTCCATAGTTACTCAGGTACAAGCCGAACTTGGCCAGAATCATAAATAATAGACCAACTTTCACAGTTCCTTACATTGTGCTAGTTAAGATCATCTTGAAGGCCATCAATCCTGCGTAGCTGCAGAAAACTAGTTCATTTCTCTTCTGCTCTTCGTTATAGCTTCCTGCTAAAAGAGAACCCTCCTTGAAAAATAATTGGATTGGGTTTCGTACTACCACAAGGAATTATATCAGGAGTTAACCAAAACTCAACAAGAGTTGGTCTTACCAAGAACATTCATGATTCCTTGATGAGTGGGTCGTTTAAGACAATTCAACAATTCCTGGAATTTAGAGCCCCCCACTTGCTTTTCAGTTTCACCATCCATTCTTTTCATGAGATCTGCAATAATGCCTTGTCTGATACCGTAAAGAATAGCAGATAAGGAGACATATGAAATAAGTTCTTATCATATCAGAAAATTCTCAGAATCATGTTCTTTTATTTTAGCTGTTTTTTGTGTATTGGTAGAATATAATTTACTTGCAGAAGCTTAAAAGTTTTATGCCTGTCTTGTCAGGTTGCATGCGCGTCTATTATGAGTGGTGAAGTTCATATATTTGACATTGGGTATATCTCTTCTGACCCAATTGAAGTAAGTTTCTCATTTCAGTTCTCTTATGGTGTAGTTATTAATATATGCTCACATATCAACCTTAAGTAGCACTCTATAATGTTCTGGAGTCAATTTATCAATCTTCAATAGATGTGTATAATGCTTTTCATTCTCAAAAAGGTATGCTCATTCTCTATTTCCAATTTGATCTAGATTGGTTGTGCGATAATCTTTTCTAACATCAGATTTTTTTGGAACTACAAACATCTAGTCTAACAAATGCTGTCGCTTAGGAATACAAACTGATCTAGATAGTTTGAACACCCAGCTCAACTCTACTTGTTCGGATTAGTTGACTACTTGAGTTGCTGTGTTTTGCTTAAATTAACTGAATCTACTTCAGCAACTTGCTAGATTCGATTCAGTACTCATCTACCTAGTTGAGTTGACTTCTTCAATTTCCATATAGTTCAGTATTATTGTATTAATAGATGAAACGAAACTTGACTCAGCCATAGATGAAACAGTATTAATTATAAGGGTTAATTACTATGCTGAATGACATACTTTCTTGAAGAGTCCCAAATTACCATTGAACTCTTAAAAACCACGATAAAACCTCAAACTTCTGTTACTGTTACCATTGAACTCTTAGAATTATTTTTTCAATTCAAGGTTTAGGCTTACTGTTACCAGATTCTCTGCGTTTTAGTAGATTTAGGTTCTTCAATCTTTCTTTGAAGTATCAAAAAAGCAATTGAAGACTTGACTTGGAAATATTGTGCAAAGAGTATATGACCTCTATACAATTTAAATTTGAGTTTTATATAGCATGATATAAAGAAAGTGGGATCATGGTGGCACTTGGAGTTGGACCAATATTTCATGCCATGAAATGCATTAATTTTACTTTTACATCAAAATCTAGTCACATGTATGTAAATTATGATCAATAAAACGTGCTCTCTACCTTTCGATATGGTACACGATACAATTTTGGGACCCTCCTATTCATGATATAAAGCGGTTTGACACTAGCATGTATTACTAGGCTCATGGAAATACAAAGAATGTCTTGTAGACTACAAATGAATAGAATCCATTAAAATGCAACTTAGTGAACCTTGGACTTGGAGAATACTAGTCTTATATTTCCTATTTAATTTTTTCCCTCAGAAAGGCCATGTATCATGACAATGTAAAATAGTGTGCTTGTGTTATTTTATAAAATATGGATTGCAGCTTTTCTGCTCTCCAAAACTAGTTCTATATCTCCTAGTGGATTCTAGTGAGTGGTGAGCTATCTGAAACTCTACATCTCTTCGATGAACTCCATTGTATCCTTCATTGTATTCCATAAGTGGTGCCTATCAGTTTCTATAACCCGAATTTCCCAATATCAGTTAATTATATACAAGCCTCCATTGTATCCTTCATTGTATTCCATAAGTGGTGCCTATCAGTTTCTATAACCCGAATTTCCCAATATCAGTTAATTATATACAAGCCGAGCATCAATTTCGAAATTATTCTTGTAGTCTTGAACTTCTACTGAAATTTTGTTGTTTTAACCAAAGTAAATTCGTCTATGTATGTCAATGATATAGTATTCTGCAAGACACAATAGCATACTGTATAAAGTTGCTTATGTGTTTTACATGCCATAGATGATTGATATTAGATATTTAAGCTGAAACACAATTAAATCCACAATTTTGAAATGAGCTCATAGATATTCTTTTAGCTCTATTGATTGGGGGTTATAACTACTTTAGAGAGGCTCCTTTCAAAATCTTTTACGCTTTGCATATGTTATGTCGATTGAGCTTGACTGGAGCCTGTTCTTTGCATGTGTAAATCTAAACGAGTCTGAGCTTAGTTTGATTAAGCATACTCATGAAGTTTATAAAAGAAATTGGTTTAACAAACAAAATGGTTGTAGTTTTCATCAAATAACTTTTCCTTTAAATTTGTTGTCAAGGTTTTCCTTTGGATAACTCGGTAGAAAATTTTGATTCTTCGACTATTGTGATCTAATTCTTGCTCATCATTCATATAGGTGCTAAGAACGAGGCCTACTGTCACTGTTCATGGCTGTAATGTTCGCAGAGGTTTAATGGACGTGGCTTTTACTTCAAATGATCGATCAAGGTTTGTAATGACTAAAGAGACACTAATTTCAAGTAAGATCAACTTTTTTTTAATGGGATGATGTATGTTTGGAACCAACAATACAAAATGAACTATGGATTAACTTTGAACAAGAAATTCTCAGCTATGATAGTAATTGCAAATTTCTCTTACCTTTAAAAATGTCAAATAGAGATACTGGGAAGGGGCTTCATTAGTATAATTCTAACTACCTAAAGATGGCTCCTGCGGCACCTGTGATGAAAAAACAATTTGTAGCTACTTCGTTTTGGTTTCACTTGCTGCTCCGCATAACATGCAGTGGCGGGCCCAGGATTTAACGTTAGTAGGTGCCAAAATTGTATTATACAAATATATAAATCATACTAGCTCCTGGATTGTTTATTTGTTATACAAGCAAAATTGACTCATTAAATACTTGAATGCAAGCAACTTTGCAGACCTAAATTCAGAAAATTGAACTCTTTTTGCTTCTTAATGTTTAAAGCTAAGCTTTTGACTCATCCCCCTTCTCCCCTCAAAAACCAAAAACAAAATAGAAACATCTCTATTTTGCATTTTCTACTTTTTCTTCCATAAGGTGGAGTTGCCCTGAGTTGATGTTCGTCGTAGCTATTTTGAATAAATTTCTATAATCTGCTTCAACAGGGTACTCGCTTCAGATAGATATGGTGCAATAAATATTTGGGATAGAAGAGCAAGCGATCTCCCAAATCTATTCCTTACAACTAATTCCAATAGCTCCCTTAACAGTATCCATCTTATAGAAAATCAGGTATGTAGATTACTCTAAACAAGTACTCCCTCCCAAAATGAGCGGTCATGTTTGAAAAAATAAAAGTCCGGAAATGAATGTATTTTCTAATGAAGTTACTAATTTTCTGCTTATCATGTTTCATTGTCGAGTTAAAATGTTATAATGCTACCAGCCTAACCCTGGGGATTATTATGTAAATCTGTCACTAAAATTACTTATATGTCAACTTTATTAATTTTCACGATTAACTCAAAATGGACTTATTCTGGGATGGAGGGTGTATGAATGACTTTATAAAAACACAATTCTATGCATACCAAATGAATGTTTTGATTTTATTTATTGGTATGATAAACGGGAGCTTTTATTACACACTGCAATTATGGAACTACTTAATGTTGCTTTATCTTTGCATAAGTTCTACTCTAGACCCTGATTACATTTGTTTGTTATAGATCGTATTTGGAGCTAGTGAGAGTGGAGTTATACATATTTGGGATCTTCGTGGAGGAAGATCATCTTCTACTTTTCAAAGCCATAAAGAGGTACACTATCTCGACATATGATGTTTGCTCTTGAATTTCCTATATAACAAGGTTCTAAGTAGGCATTTGTAGTAGATAAAGCTGAACCCTATGTAGGAATCAAGTGAATCAGATATACCTGCAAAGAGGGTCTCCAAGATGCCACAACATAGTATTAGTGGCATAACTCAAACATCATACTCCTTCCAACCCTTCATTTGACTCCCTGACCCAGGTCCCGTCTACAGGTTGCCAAACACTAGAAAGAGAGTTAAGAAATCTGCTTAATGCAGCGGAAGATCTAACAGTGACAAGTCACATAGGCTAACACAATATCCAAGTGTCACAACTAACATACCTTACTTAAGGACATACTACAACTAACAGCAGTTACATCATGTATCTTGTTTTACAAAATAATTACAACAAAAGACAGTACTAGCATCTCGGCTTCATAGGTGTCCTACACCTTAGCTAGTAGAACTTGACACCATAAAAGCTACCCATACACGAGTCACTCCCTAGCTCTCGGGTCAAAGAACTCATGATGCAGAACATGGTAGAAACACAGCTGAAAGCTCGCAAGCTTCTTTTTCTCAAAACTCAACTCTGATTTGAATGACCAGTTATCCTTATTTGTAATCTAGGCTAGCTAGTAAGAAAGACTCCTAACTAAAAAATAACTCTAATAGTTATACTAATCTGAATCTTCTATGCTAAATACTAAAGGACTACCAATGACCACTTGGTCTAGCGGTATTCTCTTCTCTTTCCTAACGGGAGGTTAGAGGCTCAAGTCTCGACCAAGACAAAATTGAGGATGTAAGACATACTTAATAAATAACGTTGGGATAAGGTCTATGCCCCTAAGCTTGTCAAATGGGTTGATTGCCCATTAACCTACCCAATCCGACATACTCAAAACCCAACTCAACTCAACCCATTTAGTTAATAGGTTAAAACAGGTTGCTCATTAACCTACTAATTTAAATAGGTTGATCCAGGTTGACCTACTAAACCATTATTAACCCATTTAAACTCTGATTGTAAAAAACATTGCTGTTCGCTACCCCCTCCAGCTTTCTGGTTGTCCTCTAGACCAGTCACTGTGAGTCTGCCTACCATCCCTTCTCTCCCTAATAAAACTCTCTCTCTCTCTCTCTCTCTCTCTCTCTCTCTCTCTCTCTCTCTCTCTCTCTCTCACACTCTCTCTCTCTCTCTC
>JAOWAN010077250.1:1410-38932 GCA_028566635.1 Lobelia cardinalis
GGGGGGGGGGGGGGGCCGCTTTTTCTTATGAAACAGCAGTTAGTGTTCCTCATGTTATTGGCACTCAGCATTTTTATGATTGAGAGCACATGAGGAATAAGATAGTTTGAAGTGTACAATATTGTATCTCAAGAAAGCTTATGAGCCTCACAAGGAATCAGGATAAACTGTACCTGAAGTTTACCATAGTGCCATGAAGGCTCGAAAGTTTATGGCCCTGTTTTGGATGACATGAATCAAGATTTGGAATGGATTCACCTTTGTCACCTGATGGAAATTCTCATATCACACTTTGTGGGGATCTCATTTATGGATGTACCATCGTTATTAAAGGCGAAAGGCGCACCGAAGCGCCAAAGACCTCTCGAGCCTTAGGCGCGAGGCGCAAGACAAGGCCCATGCTTCACACTTGTGAAGAGCATAGTTTAAAACAATTGAAATTCAGTCACAACAGAACATATTTTAGGATATTTGGACAGTGTTACAGTCATATATCAGCCTTTTTCGAATGAGGATATTTTTTTTCAAAACCAATTAGCTTGAATCGTATGTACACTAGATACAAACCGTTGTGAATGGGCAATAAGGTACTCTCAAGAGGTGAGCCTCAAGCAAGTCGAGGCATAAAAGTGGGCTTCATGTGAGCCTCGTGCCGGCACGTCTCATGCACGCTTTTAACAACTATCGGATGTCGGGGGTTTTCTCTCCTCCTATAATTGGTAACAAACATGGGAGTCGCATAGAAAAGTAACAGGATTTCCATCCCCACTTCTCTCTTTTACTTTCATCTAATGGGCCTTTGTTATTACACTCGCTTTGGCTAGAGATTGCTGGTTATGTTGGTACATACAAAAATAGGCATACTAATGCTGGACAAGTTAGCTTCCTGCGTGTTGAGAATCCCAAGCAAAGGCCTAAGATTTGCACACCATCAAACAGGACCTTTTGGTATGTTAAGAAGTTTCCTTGTTGGATTAGGATTAGCAATATTATTTCCTAAGTAAACCAGGATTAGTGTTAATATTAGTTATTAAGTTCCTTTATGAATTAGGAAAGCTTTCTTCTGTAGTAACTAATGTTTTCCTATTCCTAATCGTATTAATTAGGAAAGTCCTATTATATGTAGTAACTAGTTGTTTTCCTAGTCCTAGTATTATTTAGTTTAGGCCTATAAATAAAGTTGTAGTGCCTTAGATTTATTCGGAGTTGATTAATAAGATTTAGATTGGCCTTTGCCTTTCTGGCATGCGGGCATCACTGATCCCTAGAAGGGTATGCGTGTTTCTTGTCCTTTTTCTTCTTTTTGCTGAATTCTATTCTGTTTTTCTATACGCTTCCGCCATTACATACACATGGGAAAAGTAAAACTAACTTACTCCACAGATTGTACATGTTACTCATTTGGCCACCTTTTGTGGACCAAAAAAGCTTAAGCTTTTGTGATTTAGGAGGGCAAACTTGTTCTTTTGAATTTTGGATAAAGACAAAATCTTATTTAAAATCAATCGACACTCTCTCTCCTCTTGCCTTCCTCCATTTTATCTCTCCTCACCCTAGGCTGCTGTTCCATGCATGGTTTTTTCTTTTACACCCTCAAAATACGGCCTTTCGAGTTGTTGGGCAAAGCCAGAATTACGCTTTCGCAGGTACCTATAAACTTAAAAAAAATTAATCACTTCATATAAAAGATATATCGATTTCTTTTAAGTCAAAACATAGAAGCCTCAACTTTTTAAAGCAGTACTGAAGAACTTTGTAGGCTGGATTTAGGAATATGTCAATATGATATTGGCAAATCTAGGATTTGGGTGGGGGCATGCAAAATTTATGTATAATTTAGGTTTTCATTTTAGCAGTTTTTTTTCAAAATTATTTTTAAGGTTATTTGTCACAACTCTCAAGTGGATCATTTGACTAAATTAACTCAGTTCTAAAAGTGGACCGTATAACTAAAGGACTTTGTAAGCTGGACAAAAGAATGATATTGGCAAATCTAAAAATTGGGCGAGGGAATGCAACATTCATGTATAATTTAGGTATTCCGTTTATCAGGTATTTTTCAAAATTATTTATTAGCTTATTTGTCTCAAGTGATCATTTGACAAATAATGTCAGACAAAAAAGTGGAACGTAAAACTGAAGAACTTTGTTAGCTGAACTTAAGAATATGATATTGGCAAATCTAGGATTTGGGTGAGGGCATGAAAAATTCATGTATAATTAGGTTTTGAATTTAGCAGGTATTTTTCAAACTTGTTTTTACGCTTATCTGTCTCAAGTGAATTATTTGACTAAAAATGTAAGATAAAGACGTGGAACGATAATATTTATGCAATTGAATCGCACGTAAATTCACTCTATGCTCCATTGGCATGACAACATAATCTAAGTAAAAACTGCATGGTAAAAAAAGCATAATTGTTAACATGTAAACTGAAGGGAGCCCTGATGTACTAACATAGCTATAGTCTTACTCTAGAAGGTGGTTAGTTCCATAACAGAAAGTCTAAAGAGGGAGGGGTTACTTCGAATCATTTCTATTTCAAAAGTAAAGGTTGATGCAGTGAACAAAAGAATAACTGGATGAACCCCTAAGTCTAGTCTTCCGGGACGATTCTTAATTTTTTCAAGATTGAGGTTCTAACTTTCTCTCTCTTAAATGCTCTCTTCCAGCTAGGCTCGACAACCTTTGCTAGATTCTATAATTCCGAAAACTCCAAATTCCATCTCTTGCTTTAATTCAATGGAATACCATAGTCTGAATCATAATGGTAGAGGCATCGGGGAGAAATGATATGATTCGCTTAGATTGTTCAAACCTGTTTTAAAGTATCTTTAGAGTTTTTTTGGTTCTTTGGTTTTCTTATATGGTTCGGCTTGAGGGTTGAGGGCGATGTCCTTTAGGAGTGTGACAGATTTACCTAAGCTTCCTCTTCAGGGGAGGAAGTTCAGTGGTGAGAAGGAATAATGGTGCTTTCGTTCAAGTGGAGCGGGGTGACATTGAGGATGGATTAGAGTTCCTTGGATGTTGATTGGTAGGGAAGTTCGCTAGATATGTGGGAACGGAATCGGAGATTGCCTTTTGGGCTATAAAATCTTCGAATACAGCGATTCCTGTGATGATTCGTAGGCTACCAGAACTTAGTTTACTGTTTGTTCTACCGTCTCCACAAGAAGTCGGTCGAGTTTATATAACTGGTCTCAAGTCTAAGGGAGGTGTTCCGTTATCTGTTCATCATTGGGCCAGTACGTGTTCCGTTATCTGATCATCATTGGGCCAGTAGCGTGTTCCATTATCTGTTCGTCATAGGGCCAGTAGCGTGGGTTGCAAGTGGCCTTTTTGTGGCCTTCAAGAGTCCTGGATTGTTGTCAAAGGTCTGCCACTTCATCTTTGGTGTTTTTAAAGACGTTAGGGACATTTGTGGTGGCTTCCTGGAGATTGATAATTGGGGTGGTTCATGGGAATTTATCCGCATCAGAGTCAAATCTGGCAACCATGTACCCTCTATGGTGGAGGTAGATTCCGGAACAGCAATGTATCAGGTACAAGTGTTTGAGGATTTGCCGAGTGTAACGTTTGATCACAGAATTTATGGCCCTGTTAAAGCGACGGTTGCTCGAGGACTTTCTGGGGAGACAGAAGCCGTCGCTAGGTTGATGGTGGAGGATCGTAGGTTGATGACGGAGCAGGGTAGGAACCGGGATGAGATTATTTCGAATTCCAACTGCAAGTTTGAGGGGCTATAGTTTAGGAGAAATTGGTGGAGTAACTGAAGGAGGTAAAGATATTTCCAGGACTAATACTAGATATCCTTCGTTCATTCTTTTCAGCAATGATATTTTCGGGACAAATACTAGGAATGAGAGTTCAGCTAATGGTATCTTACCAACTCCGGTAAGCACTGAATAAGGGTCGAATATTCTATTTCATTAGAAGGTGGGTGAAGTTGGCATTAAAAATCACTCGAAAATGTTTCTGATGACCTCGATCCTGAGAAAGTGTTAGAAAGCATTGAGGTTCGACTAGTGGACCCAAGAGGGCAGGGGGTGAGAGTTGTAGTGAGTCCTAAGGTGAGAAATGCTTCTAACAAAAATCTTAATTAAAGAATGCGGGAACTGTTGAGCCTAAAATCGACAATTAATTACGGTGGAATTGTGGAAAGGGGATAGGGAGTAGGAGTAGGAGTAAAGAGGTAGAGGGGATGATGTCTTTAACTACTAGTTGCGATGAAAGTACTTGGCTTTAATGTTAGGGATCGCGTGAAGCGTAGGAATGTTCGAGAGGTTTTGAGAAATACGAACCCCGATATAGTGATGCTTCAAAAGACTAAGAGGGAGGAGGTTGTAGTATGTTAGTTAAGAGTATTTGAGATACTTGATTTAGGGAGTGGGAGTTCTTACCCTCGAAAGGGGCTTCGATAGGGATTCTTGTTATTTGGGATACTCGGTTTATATCTATGATTAAGGTAGTTCATCGGAGGTTTACTTTGTCGGTGAGAGCTACATTAGTGGTTTTGGGGAGTGGTGGATATGTGCAGTTTACGGCCCTTGCAAGCCTCATGGTCTAAGTCCTTTTGGGACGTGCTTCACAGTTTGATGAGTTTATGTAGGGTTTGTTGGTGTATTAAGGATGATTTTTTATGTGTTTCGCCGATCTAGTGAAAAGATGGGGGGTCTAGAATTGCCACGAGTATGAGATGCTTTGACGAATTCATTTAAGAACATGGTTTACACGATTTACCAGGCTCATGCCGCCTCTGCTAGAGCCGTGTCCGGGGAGAGGAACCGTGCAACAAGAATTTATAGATTTCTCGTGTATAACTCGTGGGAGGAGACTTTCCGCAACTTGGTCCGATCACTTTTTCCTAGAATTGTATCGGATCACTTTTCAATCACACTTGAGACCGGTCCAATTCGGTGGGGTCCTACCTTTTCGTTTTCAGAGCGTGTGATTATACCATCCCGATTTCAAAGAATTGGTGGGTACTTGATAGGAGTAGTGTTTAGTTGAGGGGTGGGGAGACTTCATTTGATGCGCAAGCTAAGATTCAGTGGAGAAGTTAAAGGTATGGAATAAGGAGGTTTTGGGAATATAAGCATGAAGAAGGGTGAACTTATTAGGAAAGTGGAGGAGGTGGATAGGGTGGAAGAGTCTAGGTGATTGTCTTTTGCTGAATTGAATAGACGGTCTAGACATACTTGAGAAGAGCATGAGGATATTTTGTTTAAAGAAGATAGATGGCGTTAGAAGGCTAGAGTGAAGTAGGTTAAGGAAGGGGATTGCAACTCCAAGTTGTTCCATAGGGTGGCTATAGGGAAGCATAGACGTGGATATGTTAAGGAGATAGAGATGGAAGATGGCATTATTGTCAGAGATTTAGGGACTCTTGCTAAGGAGATATGTTCTTACAAGAACTTATAGTTAGAGGATATTGCTAGTCGACCACTGATCGAGAGCTGGATTGGAGTCTCATTTCGGAGGAGAAGGTAGAGGGGTTGGAGAGACCGTTTGAGGAGGTTGAGATTCGCCGTGCCATCTTCCTTTTTCTTTTCTGGTGCACTCGCTTTATATCTCCGACACACAAGGAAGGGCGCAGTGGGAAGGAAGGAGCCCTATCGCAATTTTGATATTGCTCATGATTGTTAAATGTGTTACACACCTATAGCGAAAAGTGCATGAGAATTCCATTTCAGGGAAGGACGACGTACGTCGCATTCCAGATTATCGAGATGCTTACGCCGGATGGAATGCCCTTAGCAGTTCAGGCTCCTTTTCGTCCCCTTTTCGATGTCTGCCCGAGGACCGAAAATTTTCTTTGAAATGGAACTGATCCAAACTTTGATCCCTCAAACTATTGATATTGGCATTAGCCGGAGATAAGGCGCCTAGTGGCTTATGAGGTTGTAGATGATCTAAGGAGAAGAGGCGGGAAATGGTTGATTCTTCGGTTGGACTTTGAGCGGGCGTATGATCAGGTTAACAGGCGTTTCCTTGATCTAGTTGCGGACATGAAAGGTTTCGGTTCTAGATGACGACGATGGCTCGAGGGTGTCTTTCCTCTTCCTCGCTCTCTATCACGGTTAATGGGGAGCCTAGGAAATGATTTCGTGCTTCAAGGGGTCTTCGCCGGTGGGATCCGATGTTTCTTTTGCTTTTTACGCTAGTTGTGGCTGATCTTAGCAGGTTGCTAAGGAGTGAAGCTAGGGGTGTTTTAGAGGGTTGTTGGGTAGGATTCAGGAAATGACATATTAAGGTCTCTCATCTTCAATCTGTCGATGATCGGTGGCGGAGCCAGGATGGTTGAGTGGGGAAGGGGGCTACCCCGATTTTTTTGTTGTTTATTAGTCTTATTTCATAATATTTTATACAATATTTTAAGATTAGGAAGAAAAGAGAGGGTTTCGTCGGACTCGGAGAAGAAGGAAAATGGCTAATACCCGACTAAAACTGGTCGGGGGACCGAATAGCCAGAAATCATACCTATCAACGAAGGAAATTTTGCCCGGGAGGGGGGGGGGAGGGGGCTCTGCCTCCGCCACTGCTGATGATACCATGCTATTATTGTCCGAGGGAAGTGGGCAAATTTGCAAATGTCCTAACAGTTCTTCAAATCTTCGAGATTGCCTGAGAGCAACGTAACGATGTGGTTTTGAAATCTCTTTGATGTAGTGAACATAATGCTTTACGAGCTGAAGTAAGCACAACAAATTCATACTTGTGCAGGAACGTTGTGCTTATCTCTTTGTAACCTGCTTGCTTGATTACATTGTTGAACATCTTTTGAAATCTTAAGTTTTTAGATGACTTAGTTAGTTAAAGTGATCTTGCCATATTACTCGTTTGGCAAGGACTGAGTTCCAAGCCCGGGAGTATTCTGAGTTATTCTGTGCGCAATACCGCTATTGTTTTTTGATGCCCATTGTATATAATTTTTTTTACAAAAAGTTTGGACAGGATATAGCCCTAACCATAGTTATTAAAGGCGCGCCCATAGTTATTAAAGACGCAAGGCGCATGAAGGCGCAAAAGGTGTGCCCGAAGCCTAGGCGCAAGGCGGACGCGCGCCCGAGCGACAATGCGCACAAAAATGCTTAAAATTTACTAAAAAATTAATATAGTCATACACAATATCAACATAAGCAATAAATTAAATTCAAATAGTGAATTAAAACAACACTATTAGTCATAAATAGAAAAAAGATGTTCTAAACATGCAATCAATCATGAAATGACAGTTTAAACAAGCATAAATAGAAGTCAAAGTTCAAACAAAAGGACAATAAATCTCAATCCTAGGATTATAATATCAATCCTCATCTTCAAATACATCATCACCATCTTCTTCCACATGTAGTCTGTAGCAGAGGAGAGAAAAAAAAATAGCAGAAAGAAGAAGAAGAATAAGAGCACTACGGAGAAAGAAAAAAGAAGAGAAAATAAGAAGAGAATCAGAAGACGAGAAGAACAAGAAGAAGAAAGAAGAAGAGCAGAATAATGAAGAAGAGAAGATCAGCAAAGAAGAGAAAAAAAGAAGAGTAGAATAAGAAAGAAGAAGTGAAGAGAAAGTGAAAAAGAAGTGAATAAGAAGAAGAGAACCAGAAGGAAAGAAGACAAGAAGAAAAAAGAAGAAGAGGAGTATAGAGAAAAGAAGAAGAACAACAGAGAAGAACAGAAGAAGAAAAGAAGAGAAGAACAGAAGAAGAACAACAGAGAAGAGAAGAAAGAAGAGAGAAGAAGAAGAGAAGAGCAGAAACGAAAGAAAAAAAAAATACCCGGAAGTACTGTAGTCGGCGGCGGTAATGGAGGGTAGCTGGAGGGTCGCCCAAGGGTGGGATGGTAGCGGAAGGGAGTCATGAAGGGGAGCGATACGAACTGCTTCCTTCTTCTTCTTGATCTTCTTTCCTTATGGGAGTCGAATGATTGGAATCGCTACTTTACTTACTATATTAAACCCTAAACAAAGCAAAACTACGTAGTTTTGACACCAACGTACACTCGTCTACGCCTGGAGCCTTAGGCGCATGCCTATTCCCACGCCTTATAAACAGCGCCCTGCCTAGGTCTATCAAGGCACAAATCATGCGCCCGTCTGCCTTGGCGCCTAGGCGCGCCTTTAAAAACTATGGGCGCGCCTAGTGTGAGGTGCCGGCGGGCACATGTTTGGTGCCTTGGGAGGGTTAGGCGGGGCGCTGTTCCTTAGGTGAGGGTTTAGGCGCGCCTAATCCCTAGGCATGCGCCTTGGTATGTGGTGCCTAGGCTCCAGGCGTAGCTTTAGGGTGAAACTACATAGTTTTGGTTTAGAGTGAATTTAAAATAGGAACACCCATCTCACCTTATCAGATGTGACGAGGCAAGAGGAAAGACAAAATCGACTCTTCAGCTTCGGCAACCCTTACGACCGGCGACCCTCTTCTACCGACGGTGAGCTTAGGTAAGTCTCTCTCTCTCTCTCTCCGTATCTTCTTGCCTTCTCTTCTCTTCTTCTTTCTTTCTTCTCGTCTACTACCCTTCTCTTCTCTTCTCTTCTTCTTTCGTTTCTTTCTTCTTGCCTTCTCTGTTCTCCGTTTCTTTCGTTCTTCTTGTCCTCTACAGTTCGTCGCGTTGTGGTCGATCTGCCCAGGCTCCAGCTAGGATGAGATCTTAGGTTATTAAGGTTTTAATTTAACAATTTGCCCCATGCTCTGTTTACATTTTTAACAATTAAGCCCTTAAAGTTTTTATTATCACATTTTTATATCATTATCTTTAAAATGTTATTTATTTGGCCATTTTGCTTCAAATTTTTTATTTTCCCTCTTTTTTTCCCGCTCTTTTTCCTTTTTTGATCTTTCTTCTTTTATTCAAGGTGCATTTATGCATAAAATCATAATATATATTTATAATATTTTATAAAACCTATAATTTTAATATAATTGAGCATATTAGAATATATTTATATTTTATAACATTTTTTTGGGCTTTCATCACTCAGGCGCGCGCCTGCCTTGCGCCTAAGCCCCCGGGCACACCGATTGCGTCTTTAATAACAATGGGCCTAACCCCTACTCTTAATATTTATAGTAATTAGAACTTACAAATAATAGAGATGGCTTAAAGTCTAAAGCAAGTGGAGGGAGATATCTTCAATGAGATAATAGTTTCTCCCCATTGTCCTTGACTGGACTTGAGCCGCCGACGTCCCGCTAGGAAAGATGAGGGGATATTGCTTGAGCTACAACTCTTTGGTTCTTGTTGACCATTGTAAGCCATCTTAATTTATATATTTGGAGTTGTAGCTTGATATATGATGAAGCCCCTCTCCAGTAGCTTAATATATGGTGTTGGTAACTTACTACCTTACTTTTGACCTGTTAACTTCTTTCTAATAAAAGTTGCATGACTCCAAAACCTAAATAAGGAAAGTTTCTAATAAGATTCTGCATCACATTATGTCCAAATATGTCAAGCGTAATGTAATAACCACATTCTTTGCTCTCACAAAACCCCCTAATTCTGAGAAGGTGAATTTGTTGCAACTTTCCTTTGTAAGACGAGTCACAAGTATTTAAATTATCAAGGAAACTCTGTTTCCTTGCAAGTATGAAAAGGAGAAGCGACCAACAGTTCACGAGGTTCTTCAATCTGCTCCTGCTATTACAGGGTATAGAAATGGTCTTAAGAACGTATTCTTGCCCCTATCGTGTCATCTAGCTTGCAATCAAGCAACCTTACTTTGCGACAACAAAGTGTCGAAGCATATGGTGAATCATATTCACCTTCATACTTGCATGTACATTAATGTGTACACAGGTGTTATACCTTACTATCATCTCTGACAAGTAGTATGGCTACACGTCCATCTCAAATGTAATTGTTAAGTAACCAAGCATATAAAAGCTTAAAGTTGTTTGGTAACTATGTATACCAAGCTAACACTCCCCCTCACTTGTGACCCGCTGGCACGTGAAGAGTTAAACAAGGATGCCTCAAGGGGGGCATCACAAACCAAACAGGCTGCCAACACTGTGCACTTACAAATTCACCATTATGGGGGTAACAAATTCAGACAGGGTACCATGTTCAGCAAACAACTCATCTAGAAGCTTAATCTGTTAGATAAGGACCCAACTATTCCTAAGCTAACAGTAATCTTATGCTTATTCATGTGCTGAAGAGGGAGCAAAACATGTACACAGTTGAGCTGTCCAATGGATGTTTCACCTTTTGTTGCATTGATGGTTTTGACCTACTGTATATAGAGAAAAAAAAATGATAAACCGAGATATTCTGATTTGCCTTCTTAATCAGTTGCAAATGTTGATTGAGTTTCCTGTTTAGGTAAGTGTTCCATAAATAGTTTTATGTTTTCTCACTTTTTAGAATTTACATTAGTATTCAAGGCTTTTCAATTATCTCATTTAGAACTTTATTCCTGCAAAGAAGTAGAGATCTGCTGATTGGCAAACAGCAAGGATGTATAGTGAACGAGGACTCATCTATGAGGCGAGAGTTGAAGCTTTCAATTATGGGGGTTTGCTGCTTCGGTTTTATTCTCTTTTGGGATTTCTTCCATTTCCCCAGTTGAGCCGATCTCATTTATGTAGAGGTACAATTCTTTTTCTTCCTAAGTTTCATCGGTAGATGCCTATATGTGTGCATTCTTCCAATAACTACCGGAATCATTTTGTATGCAACTCGGTAATAAAGTGGTAAACTCTAATAAGCATTCACTCTCTATAATATGATGTAGTTATGCTTGACACAACTCGAATATATATATATATATATATATATGTATACTAGTGTATGCCCGTGCCCTTGGGAAAAAAAGTTACTGTAGTTTGACTGTTTGAAGTTTGAATTTCTACTGTTTTAACTTCGTAAAATGTTTATACTTCTATTGGTTTGTAACTTTTTCACATGGATTGTAATATTGCATGGCTGAGATTAATTTTTTTAAGGGTTTAGATTGAAAGGCTGGTTTTACTGTTCATAGTGTCACTATCCTGAACTGTAAAATCAGCCTTGTGTTATACTATAGACATAATTATCATTTGTTTGTAATTTCACCATCACGACTTTTCAGTATCAACGAAAAGTTATTTGACGATAGATGAATTAAATTTTATAATTGTTAATTGATCTTAACAATGAACCCCCCCCCCCCCTTCTTTTTGTTATTGGGACACTAGGAATAGTGTGGCAGACTTCCTCCCTACAATTTCATTCTAGTTGCTGATACGTTTGATTTCTCTATAATTCTACATTATGTAGAACCACACAAGTCCCTCCAACAGATTGCGAGAGCGCTTATTGGTTCATTCATTTGCGTTAAGGTATTAAACACCTTCTTTATTTGCATTTTGTAAAATTCCATTGTATTTTATAATCAACTATTTAGTTTCACAATATCTGTTCGTTCTAAGTGTTTCCATTCAAAGAGTCCATATTTAAATGTTTTGATTATTAGACGATTCTCCAGTTTTTAAGTTTCAAAGCTATAGAATTTGTAATTGGTAGTACTTTTATTGTAGTTTAATGTGATCATAGTATAATTGTTTTCAATCAAATGAGCATAACGGTAAGATATATTTGGGGGTCTGGTTCACCGCAGTCCCTAAAATTTGTATTCAAGAACTTCTTGTTCAAGAATCTTTTCTGAATATATCAAATACGTGCAAGGTACAGTGGGATATTTTTTTTTTGGGATGGAGGGAGTACTAAATTGGTGTTCATGCCTTGTCAGTCTGCAAGGATTTTGAGGATATAGATGTTGTTTCACCACTTTCCATCAAAATTGATGGATGAATGTGGATGGAGTCGTTCATCTGGGTGCCTGTGCATTATGCAATCGTGATATTGTTGAATGCCATATTAAAGACAGCTATTTGTTAATTAGTGGAAAATTCAGTGGCCGAATTGCTATTTAAACCTAAACAATTTGTTGGAATGAAGGTTGCCATGAGAAGGAATGAACTCGTCATTGAAGAGTTAGCCTCGTGTGATAGAAGAATAGATTAAAGTAGGAAGCCTTGAATCCAAGACTGTGAATTAGAGCTCTGATGCCATGTCATTTCTTCATGCTTTGACCCTCCACTATATTAATGCTATCGCATTCATGCCTGTGTTACCTCAACCCTTCACTTTTGCCAATGTGCCCGTGCCTGGCACGACCTGACGCGGGTGTGGGTGAGAGTGTGCCTGTTGTACACCACATTTGGTGTAAAATCTAAAGGTTTTGGTGGATCTAACACCCGGATCCATACCCGTGTCCTGTCCTTGTCAACGAGTTCAGGTAATACGGACTCCCGCTACAATGCAAGTTGTTACTGATTTGTTTCTCACGTGCATACCGGACATCATGTGAGGTGGGATGTTAAGCACGGTATACATTTTTGTGTTGTCTTTCGAACATTTTAAGGTTGTAGAGCCGTTGGTAGCTAAGGTTTCAAAAAGTGACGTTAAATTTAACCGTCTGAAGATATGTTTACTCGTGTGCACTGCCAGGAAGTCTTCCCCTCTCTCGATGGGTGATGGCATTTGATATTGTCTAGTAGCACCGCCCAATTTTGTTTTTATGTAAGTTTGTGCTGCTACACTTATTTTCATCGAGCAATTAAGATAGAAATATTGCTCGTTCTCTTGGATGCAATCCTGATTGGAGCGGTAAAAGTAGTTAGGAATCTTACTGAGAAAACTGGCTTGTGGATTGCTATTATTTGAGTACATTTTGGTGGCAACATTCTATGCTTACTTTACCTATCACAAGAACTCGAAAGTCGAACCAGGTTGTCTCTATCAAGTAGAAGAGGAACATGATAAGAGTATTATTACATATAAAGAGTGCGGAACAAGAATTACATGGAAAATTATCACATTCTAACATGGAAAATCTAGGTGGTTCACCCCACCAACAACTTTACTACGTCTATTGGCAAGCAATACCTCAAATGTCCCGTGATCTGGCTCCTATACCCAGAAGTAGAATCGGTGGTTCTTTGTGGATTTCTTTATGTTGCTGTTCAAAAAATGCTTCTGGAGCCTTAATTCGTACTCTGATGGTCTTCCAACCTGAATCGTGTTCACCATCATTTTTTCCCCCTTATGCCCTAGGAACATCTTCAATGTGGACTCCTCAACTGTGAACTGAGGATATGAGTTATTAGTTTAATACGTCTCCATGTCTCAAATTCCATATTTCAAGCCACACATCACCATAGTTGTTTGCGGAAGAGGATCCTCTCCAATACTTTTCCCCCCAATTTCTCCCAATGTATTATTGGATAACTGACACATGGATATTATGCTTATGTGGCAATCATCCAATAGTGCATTGAGGGGAATTATGAAGAAAATGTATTGGAGAGGAGAAAAGTTCATTGTTTGCCTTGAGCATTTTACTCTCAGTGGATGCTCTCATATATGTTGGAACTCTAATTCACTCAACCAAGTCTGATACTTTGCAGACTAAAATAATGCCGTCTCCACCTTGAGACCAAAAGTTTGGTGTTCATGCTTTACTAAAACCACAATGCACTGGTGATACAAATGTAAACATCAAATGCTCTATTGAAATATGCAATCCACCCAAACATGCTTGGTTCTGCCTTTGCTCAAAAAGGGCCTTCTCAGCTTTTTGACCAACCAAATGTGCGCGTCAAAAACTCTTGGAGTATACATAATAAAGTTCAAATTTGAAAAAGATCCAAAGCGATGGTTTCAGAAAGCTGAGAGGAAGTCCTTTTTGAGAAAATGCAGAACCAAAAGTTGATAGACTGCTCTAAAGATTATTGGCCAAAAACTTTTCACACAAATAGAAGAAAGCCTTTGATGCCTGACCACACAGACCCTCAGGCCTCAGCATGGTATGAGCGTTCAGTCTGATAAAAGTTCCACCTTCTACTATGCTCTCTCTACACTTACAAGCCCATATGTTAGTCCTTCACGCAAGCAGCCAGCACGGCAGATCTCCTTCCTCTACATGCGTTAGTTGCATCCACACAGATCCAGAGTGTAATAAAATGAATATGCTCTTCAAACCTGGGACATGTTCATTGCTACTCAAGGTCCTCATCTTCCCATTGTGGATCTTGAACTTTACCCTTCCTGTCTATATCGGGCAAGAGGCATTCAACACTTCTGTTAGTAGCACTGAAGGGACTTGATGAGAATGGGCACTGTCATAGAACTTAGTATATATTTAAGTTTTATATTTACGAGAGACTGCTAGAAGAACACACCAACTTATGTAAGGTTTCTCTGTTTTTGTACGTTCTCTCTATTTGTTTGCAGTGAAGTGCTATGTGACCCTTGAGATGACAATACTAACACCTGTCTTTTCTTGAAGACTTCCTTTTGTTCCTTGCACTGGATGAACAAATACCGCACTAAAATCAATTATCCGGGTGACTGATATAATATATGGAATTGAAGCTCAATGGCGCACAAAGCACTCATCTCCTCCTGTTAAATAGTGCCCAATAGGAACTACTAACAAGTTATCCATGCAACAATGTAGAGAAATAGTAGATTAAGCCTTATACTCGTCCTTATTTTTGTACTTCATTAAAAATCTTTGAATTGCAGTAATTTCTACCACCTGTTTTACTATTTTTTTTCATCTTATCCAAAACGAAATTATCATCAAAGAATCTTAGATGCTTATCCATTAGCTGTGCAACAGGGGATCGTTATTTTATCGGGTGTGGGGTTGGCCCTATCTCCAAGTAGTAGTACCTCTGGCACACAATAACATGATTCAGTTGAGTTCTTGAAAATTTCTATATTTACTTGCATTGCCAAATATTCTTGAACTCATTCCATTGTTAATTTGTATTTGCCAAGTCTTATATCATCTCCATCAGATTTAATCAAATATAGTGCATTGAGTATAAGATATAGAGTCATTTGGCTGTGTTTAGATAAGTATCTTGAGGATCTAGTCTTCTGGTTCTTTTTGTCTTTGCTGACCACCTATTTTCACAACCTATGGCTGCCATCTCTCTCTCTCTCTCTCTCTCTCTCTCTCTCTCTCTCTCTCTCTCTCTCTCGCTCTCTATCTCTCGTGTTCACCTTTATTAATACCTGTTGCTCTACTGAAGTATAAGAAATCCTATATTGATGACAGATTTAGGGTGAATTGACGTGTTTTGTGCACACTTCTGCTGCAGTGACTGAAATCATAATCCTACCATAATAACACGGGGAAACAATGATATACAGGAGTGGATCATAAGCTGGTCCAGCCTGGCTAATCCTGGTAGGCAAACACGTCCCTAGACCACACAAGTCTTCTCAAAAATCTTTCACCATTCTCTTACCCAGATCTCTTAATGATGCTTTGGTTATAGTATATTGGACACTTATGTATATTTATAAAGCATAAAAATACTAAGGGTGTGTTCTTCACCTGGGTTTTCACCCAGGTTTTTTGATTTTTGAACATTCTCTCTCTTTGGTCTCACAAATTTTCTATCTATCTCTCTCTTACTTTACTTTTTACTTTAATCATTACAAAACCCAAAAACCAAATTTCAAAACCAATCACAAGAACACACCCTAAGTAAACCCATTGTTAGACAAGTAAACTATATTTCAGTGTTACAAGTTGTTGAGGATCACCTATTGATTTTGGGGATAGTTCCAATCAGGCTTCAGATCTCCATTGTTATCCGTCAAACTAAGGCTTTTGCCCCTTGTCCGTAGTTTCCTGGAGGCATCCAGAGCCTTGATTGTCTATGTTGCAACAAAACTCTTATGGAACTTTGGTTAGTGCCCCATTGATACGCGCAAAATATGCATATTAAACTGCTAGTGCACATTATCACTTTTTGTAATATAGAAAGAAGCAGAGTGTTGAATCCAATTAGAACAATACTAATTTTATCTAAACGATCGAATATATAAATAATTAATCTAATTAACTAATAAATAAAATAAAATAAATACTAAAACTATATACAAGAACTTCTAGAGAGATTATGCAATGATTAAGATGTTTTAGAGAGTTGATTTCGCCGAATATCACAATATTAATCCCACCATTTATTGATCAAGAACACGAATTTAGCCTACTTACCAACAAGAACTCCTGCTTTCGCAGATAAGTAGTCAATACCTAATATATTGGCATATTGAGCTGTCAATTTTCAATAATTAATATAAAAGATCCATTCAATGCAAGTTCCTAAAACCATCTTCGGTATCGGGCTATCGCCTCTCAAAATATCCTAAAATTGTGTTTACTTGTTCTGAAGCTAGAATGGTTTGCGGGTAGCTGGGCAATTCCATTTCTAGGATCAAGTCAATAAGTAGCTTATAGAATAATACAAATAAATCATGAAAATAATACTACAATAATCGGTTCCATCTCTTCTCTAGAAAGAGACTTATTTCATCATAGACGATTAATCCGCAAATTAATCAAAGACATAATAATAAAATAGAAAGAATTAAAACATTTACATTAATCTCTAAAAAATTCTATTCACATACTCCAATTCAACACAATGTGGTGTGGGGAGAATTGAGCACACTTAAAACTAATGGCCTAAGCATCTATTTATAGTACACACTAGTTTTAGTCCTAATTCTAAAAGAAAAAGAAAATATAGAAAATACATTAGAATTGATAACTAATTAATTGGGTGAATCCTAAATTGACTTGGAGAATAATTCAACACATGTGGGAAATTAATTTAGAAACAAATTCGGCCGACAATCTCAACTTTAAGCGCGCAGGGATCAACCATATTTTGGTTCAATTAACTGCCATGTGGCAGCCTCTCATTGGTTGCTGCAAATAGTGGAACTCTAGTTGCTGCTTTCTGACATTTAGCCCCCTTTTTTCGTTAATTTTCTGACGTCCGTTAGTCCTTTTTTAACATGTCATTCTTCAGTTGCTCGGATGACTAATGACCCTTCACAACTTTTGTTCCAGATCTCATGAGGATTCCAAATATGTAATTTGAGCTTGAAATAATGCATAAATAATCACTTTAAGCTCCAAAGCCCTCGAGATTGCCCCAAAACATAAAATCACATAAAATCAATGCATTATCTGGGAATAAATATATAAAATACACCTAATAAAAGGCTAAAATATATGCATAATGAAGAGCTATCAAACACTCCTACACTTGAACTATTGTACGTCATCGTGCAATTAATTAACTACCAAAACTATAAAGAAAACAAAATAAGAAAACCTAACTCACTTTCGTAGAAATCACGGTTGCCCTTAGTATGTGCAACAAGCCGTTAAACCCCTAGTTTACTCTTAGTGGACGAGTGTTATCTTGTGAGGGTTTGCAGTGAATCTACCCACAATTTTTTTTCCATGATCAAAATATTCATACATTTCATGCAAAGATGGTACTCCATAACAATGTAGTTCGAGGCATCAGAGAGAGAATTCACTCCGTGGACATAGTTAAAATATATCATCTACTTTATCCACATTTCCATCATCAAGATTCAAAATTCACTCCGCACCATTAAATTGTGGACAGAGAAGCAAACAATTGATCGAAGGGCTTTCAAATCAGTGTTTAAGGCTCTTTCGGGATACTTCTTCTTGTTTGACTCTTTTCTAATATATATTTTCTTATTGCCAAGTGACTTGTGTATAACACAAATAATCACCGTGGTGCTTAGCACTCTTTTGACATGAAAAACTTTTAATTTTTTTTTCTTTTATAATTTATGTCTTCCATGCCATGGGGGATCTACACTTTCTACTTTAATTTTTCCAATCCCGTTTTAAATCCAATTTTTGCGGTCAAACAAAATTCATACCCCAATGTCATCAAAAACACATCTACCGGTACATTCAACCAAGAATGCGTGAATGTGTGTGTAAGATGCATTGTGAAATTTTAAACATCAAAATCAAACAACATTTCAATTTCAACGTCATATTAAAATTATATCAATTTAAATAAAGCTCATTCTTGAACTATTCAATCAATTCTTACACTTGTGGGTACTTATGTTACATAAAAACATATTTTCACAATAATCATGAATTTTCAAAAAATTATTATTAAAATTAAAAACTAACTAAAAGCTAATGAAATAAATAAAAATAAATTAAAAACAAAACTACATAAAGAAAAAAATAAAAAACGTTTTTTTTTCTGGTCATGCTCTAGCATGTTAGGGGATCTATAGCACCTCCGCATGCTGAACTTTTGTTTACAGTGCATCCTGAGGCTGCTATAGCACTACCGGAGTTCTGTTTTTTTTATTTATAATACTAAATAACATACATACATTTTTACAATATTTTACAATACTACAAAACACCCTCCCACACTTTAAATTTGGACATCGTCCTCGATGTTCACAGGCATAGCATCACAAAAAATAACACATTATAACACTAGATGCCGAAGAAAAAATAGAGTTAGAGTTACTTCCTTATGTGCTACGCACGTAGATCCAATGACGATTAAATTTTCTTCAAGCTTGAACATAAAAATTTGAACTCTCCCGCTCCAACAATCAAGTGTAATGTATAGCTCATAACAAATGTAGTTCTTAATTTTCAATTTAAACAATGCACCAAACTCCAAAATAAATCACCCATCATATAAAATATTCGAGCACATGAATATCATCTTCATTCTTATATTAACCCGTAAATACAACTCAATAACAAATACCTTCGTAAAAAGCATAGAACATGGTGAATTTTAAAATATACACTAATTCTGAATAATAAATACAACAATATAAAATATATTTTTGTTTTACAACAAAAAATATAAAAGCTAATATACATGAACAAAATAAATAAATTTAATTACGTGATAGCAACAACTAACTAACACTAAACAATTATTTGTAAGGTTAGTACCAATTAAAAGTAATAAATTACAAGTTAGTAATTAAATGTTAGATTCGCAATAAAATAAATTGTTAGAGACTTTACTTGTACCAGCACTTGCATGTGCGCTGACAGCAAAATTCCTGTCCGTGCCACATTTTTTTTTAAAGAACTTAAAAACCATATCAAATTCAAAATAAAATACGAAAATAGAAGGAGATAAGAATATAATTTTTAGATTAAAACCGTATTGCTTGGTAACAAAATCAAAAGCTGTTAAACAACTATTCCCAGGCAACAGCGCAAAAAACTTTATACACGCATGCGTATTAAAGTGTAAGTGCACAGTATCACGTTTTGTAATGTAGAAAGAAGTAGAGGGTCGAACCTACAGAAAATAGTGATTAATACTTATGAGTAATGCAATTAGAACAATACTAATTTTATTTAAATGATCGAATATATAAATCATTAATCTAATTAACTAATAAATAAAATAAAACAAATACTAAAGCTATATACAAGAACTTCTAGAGAGATTATGCAATGATAAAGATGTTCTAGAGATTTGATTTCGCCGAATATCACAATATTAATCCCACTATTTATTGATGAAGAACACGAATTTAGCCTACTTACCAACGAGGGCTCCCGCTTTCGCATATAAGTAGTCAATACCTAATATATTGACGTATTGAGCTATTACTTTTCAATAATTAATATAAGTAGTCAATACCTAATATATTGACATATTGAGCTGTTACTTTTCAATACCTAAAACTATTGTGCTCTCGCCTCTCAAAATATCCTAAAACTGTGTTTTCTTGTTCTGAAGCTCGAATGGTTTGCGGGTAGCTATGCAATTCCGGTTTTAGGATCAATTCAATAAGTAGCTAATTTATTGAAAGCATTAATCACATAATAATACAAATAAATCATGAAAATAATACTACAATAATCGGTTCCATCTCTTCTCTATAAAGGGACTTATTTCGTATAGACAATGAATATCACTCCGCAAATTAACCAAAGACAATAATAAAATAGAAAGAATTAAAACACTGACATTAATCTTTAGAAAATTCTATTGTTGAGAATGAAGCACCTGTCACGTACTCCAATCCAACACACTGAGGCGTGGGGAGAATCGAGCACACCTAAAACTAATGGCCTAAGCATCTATTTATAGTACAAACTAGCTTTAGTCCTAATTCTAAAAGGAAAAGAAAATATAAAAAATACATTAGATTTGATTACTAATTAATTGGGTGAATCCATAATTAACTTGGAGAATATTTTAACACATGTGGGAAATTAATTTGGAAACTAATCCGGCCGAAAATCTCCACTTTAGGAGCGCACGGATCAGCCATATTTCGGCTCAATTAACTGCGCCATGTAGCAACCTCTCATTTGTTGCTGCAAATAATGGAATTCAAGTTGCTGCTTTCTGACATTCAGCCTCCTTCAGTCTAAGTAGACCGAGAAGGCCTTCATTATTATTAGGAAGATGGGGCGCAAAGGTCAGATGTCCGTTAGTCCTTTTTTAACGAGTCATTCTTAAGTTGCTCGGATAACTAACGACCCTTCACGACTTTTATTCAGGTCTCATGAGGATTCCAAATATGTAATTTGAGCTCGAAATAATCATAAATAATCACTTTAAGCTCCAAAGCCCTAGAGATTGGATAAAAACATAAAATCACATAAAATCAACGCATTATCTCGGAATAAATATATAAAATACACCTAATAAAAGGCTAAAATATATGCATAATGGAGAGTTATCACCGATTTATCTCCAATTGTCTACATTCATTGTCACTCCTTGTGCAGTACTAGGATCCTCTTCATTTTTTTTTTTTAGGGAACCAGGTCTCTTCCACTAGTTTCTAAGCTAGTGGCCTGGGAATTTATTAATATAAAAACGTTATAAATACACAGACTGAGGGGGACTATCAGGATACTATCCTGATATAGCCTAACCTCTGAAATGAAAAGGCAAAACAAACAGCTATACATTATTTCTAAAGTAAGCCAAACCTTGCTGATCCTGCAAGAGACTAACTCTAATCTGTCTTGGGAGATCTTCTGCTGCATCAACTCTGAGCTTCTGTCTATGCAAGTGAGCCCAACGTGCTAAACCATCTGCCACTGAATTGAGCTTCCTATACACATGGACAAGAGGAGAAGAGCCTAACAAAAGCTGACAAACCCTAACATCATACACATACTGCCAAGGACAACTAATCTTGTCCTGCACAATCTGGGTAGTCACATTGGAATCTGAAGCCACCTCCACTGAAGTAATCCCCATTTCCGCACAAACTTTCAAACCATCTTGTAGAGCCAGAATTTCTCCTCTCATATTTGACCCCAGACCATAAAAATTAGAGAATGCCTGAACAACAAGACCCTCCTTACTCCTGAAAACTCCACCATCTGTGCAATTGCCTTGCCTAGAGGATCCATCCACATAGAGAGTAAAATCCACTCCTGTACTATGAGCCCATTTCAACCATTTCCCTCTCTTGTGAACAAACTGCACTATAGGCCAATGCAAGGATTCCATCCAATTATAATGAAGGGAATCAGAAGGAACCTTTGGAGTGTAGGTGAGAAGAATGTCTCTAACTGCAGCCACTATCTTTAATATAAGACCAGACACCTGAATAGGGACCCCCTCAAATACTGATTTACATCTTGCCTTCCGAATTTCCCAGCAAATATAAAAGAGAGTGCCTAAGTAAACTGCTCGGATTTTGTAGAATGCTTTGTCGAAAATTTGAACATGCTATTAATGGAAGAATAACTTACTGGCAAATGAAGATGAGAACCAAAATAATTCCATACCTTAGAGGCTACTTCAGAGTGCAGAAAAAGGTGATCCACATCTTCAACTTGAGGAAGAACTGAACAGCACACACATTTGGAGACTATAGGAATATTCAGCCTAATCAAATTGCTGTCAACTGGAATTGCACCAAGCAAAAGCTTCCACATGAAAAAAGAAACCTTTGGAGGAATCCACTTCTGCCAAATCTTAGCCCCCCAAAAAACAGTTGGATGCTTAACTCTGGTCTTCTTCCAATACCCTGCAGATGAGAACTGACCATTCTTATCCATAGACCAAATCATCCTATCTTCCACTGTTGGAAGCAAGGTGACTTTAGAAATTTTATACTTCTGCTCTTCTATCAAGAGAGATCTTATACCTTCATCCATTAAAGCATCCTTCACTAACAGGTTGGCATGAACTGGATTGGGTCCTAGCAAAGGATCACCTATCCATGCTGCTGTCCAGAATGGGATCAAACCAGCTCCCACTATCCATGCACATTGAGGAGAGAGCAATTGCACAAGGGGAAAAACTGCCTTCCAAACATGAGAGGCCACACCAGAACATCTGAACACCCCCTGACTGAAATATTGAGAGTGAATATATTTAGACCACAAGGATCTCTTCTGAAGAACTGACCAAGCTAGCTTGGTTTGCATAGCTTCCATAGTTTCAGATAACTTAAACCCAAACCCCCTTCGTCCTTAGTTCTGCAAATTTTGGCCCAGCTAATCCAATGGTGTCTCTTCTCTCCTTTATTATCCCAAAGAAAAGAAACAAAGTGGCCCTCCAATCTTTTAATGAAAGATTTAGGCAATTTGCCAGAGTGTAAACTGGAATTGAGGACAGAACAGATTTAAGGAGACATAGTTTACCTTCAGCTGACAACACCTTGGCCTTCCATCCTTGAATCCTACTCACAATTTTCTGCTCAAGCCCCTCAAAATAGCACCTTCTGATTCTGCCTTTGAAAAGTGGAATCCCCAGGTACTTCATAGGAAGAGATCCTTGAGACATGCCAGACAGAGATTGCACCATGCTAACATATCTAGGAGAACATCTTGAAGAAACATAAAAAGCACTTTTCTGGAGGTTTATTAGTTGCCCTGAAGCATCTTCGTACATAGACAGAATCCTCCTTAAGGCCATTAAGGACTGCCTGCTACCATTGCAGAAACGAAGGCTATAATCAGCATAGAGCAAATGGGACAACTCCATACTATTCCTCCCCTGATAATAGCTACAAAACTCTCCTGATCTCATAGCTCTATTAAGATTGAATGATAAGATCTCCTGAGCCATAATAAACAACAGAGGAGACAAAGGATCACCTTGCCTCACAACCCTAGAAGGCTGAAAGCATCCAAAAGTCTCCCCATTTAACTTGATAGAATAGTGAATATTGGATAGAAGTCTTAAGACTGCCCCAGTGAAGGACCTATTAAAGCCCATTGCCTGCAGAGTCTTCAACACAAAATCCCACTCTAACCTGTCATAAGCCTTGGACATGTCAAGCTTCAGGATCAAATTACCACCCCTTACCTTCCTGTCAATATGCTGCACCATCTCTTGAGCTATAGCTATGTTCTCCTTTCTTCCTTTGACAAAGCCTGCTTGCTCAGATGAAATAAGAGTAGGGAGAGCAGCACCTAATCTAGTAGCCAGGATCTTGGAGATCACCTTATAGGAAAAATTACATAAACTGATAGGCCTCAAATCCCCCAAGGATTCTGGATTCTTAACCTTTGGTATGAGCACTATAGTAGTAGCAGTGAAGCCCTTAGGGAGAGGTTGACCACTAAAGAAGTCCTCAATTGCAGCATATAAATCAGCCTTTATAACATCCCAACAACTTTGAAAGAAATTACCTGTAAATCCATCAATTCCATGAGCACTATTGGGATCAAGGCCAATCACAACATCCCAAACTTCCTGAATAGATGGGATTGCAGCTAACATAGAATTATCTTGATCTGAAACCTGATTAGGAAAACCTTCAAAAAGATGAGGGTCAATGTAATGAGTAGTACCGGTAAACAAATTGGAGAAATGATCCACAGCCAAGCCACCAATCTGATTAGTATCACTAGTCCATGTACCATCTGCTACTTTGATCTTTATCTTGGTAAACTGATTTCTTTCTTTCAAAACTGCATGAAAATATGCAGCATTTCTATCTCCCTCTTCCAACCATTTCACTCTAGCCTTCTGTCTTACCAAATCTAAGTCCCATTCCAACAGCTGATGAAGCTCTCTATTGCAATTCTGGAGAGTCTGAAATTTACTATCCTCCCAATGAATCTGCAAGCCATGTTCCAATTGAAGAATCTGGTCTTGACAACCCTCTATTCTCCTTCTAATATTCCCAAACACATCCCAGTTCCATGTCCTTAAAGCCTTTCTCAATTTAGAAAGTTTAGAGTGAAACACTGACAAAGGATATCCAGCCACTTCTTGAACCCATATAGAAGAGACAAAAGGGATGAAGTCTTTATGATCCTGCCACATCTTCAGAAATTTAAAAGAGCCTTTAGGTTTAGGGGAAGCTATAAATTGTACCAGAAGAGGGGCATGGTCTGGCATGGTCTGATACTGTCCTTGCAAGATGTGTGACCTTAACACAAGGCAGGTTCCTGTTGTATAGGCCATTAACACACACTCTATCTATCCTCTCCCAAATTCTGGACAGCCCATCATGATTATTGCACCAAGTATAGATGTTGCCCTCAAAACCTACATCCATCAAATCACACTGAAGCAAGCAATCAGAAAATTCATCCCTGCTATGGAAGTCAAAACCATTCCCTCCCAACTTCTCATGAGGATGTAAAGGAACATTAAAGCCCCCTGCAACCATCCAAGGAGACTGAAACCTAGCTGCCATGTCTTGCAGATGTGCCCAAAGATCTCTCCTTTCCTCCTTAGTACACTTAGCATAAACAAAAGTAGTCAAACAAGCCATATCATCATAAGCAATATTAACCGAAATGGATTGCATAGTAGCCTCAATAACAGATATTGTCACCTGATGCTTCCAAAACAACCATATATGCATATTCTGGGGGTTCATATGAAGACAGTTCTGAAAATGAAGTCTTCTAGCTAATCTGTCTATCCTATGCCCATCTACCTTGGGTTCAAGGATGACAAGTAAAATAGGTTCATGTTGATCAACCAGAGTGGCAAGATAATCCATAGATTTTTTGTTATCTATTCCTCTAATATTCCATATGAGAGCAGACATAAGGAAACATTTAAGAGGTACCTTCTGAATGCTCATTAAGAGCTGAGTGATCCGGATCCAAAGGTTCCTTGTCATTGCCTTTCCATCTATCCATTCTCTTCCTCATAATCTCCAAAGAGTCTGCCAAACCTGCTCTCTGAGAGATCAAGGTAGGAGTGCTAACTTCTGCCTCATTAACCATAGGATCTGACATCTCCTCATTCTCTGAATTATTCCTATTAACTACACATGTAGGGGCAACTGCAAAATCTGGACAAGGCATGCCCTTGTCTATAAGTGTCTCGAGAGCTGATTCTTCTACTGATAGGGCATGGAAAGGGTTAGAATTCTCTTTTCCCCTTAAAACCTTTCCTGTGTTCCCTCCTCCTTTCTTAACAGGTGCCTCCAATGGATGTGGATTCAAGGAAGATGTCTCCCCTCCTTCAACATCAAAAGTTTCCAAGGCTGATTTTCCACTAGAAGAGGGACCTTTCTTAGATTTCCTAACTTGCTTCCATTGCCTTGGCATAGAAATCTCCTTCTCAGGCCTAGGGATGTGACCCACCTCCTTCCCTTTGTCCTTAACTGCTCCTTTTTGTGCTGGATTAGAAGCTGCAATAGAATCCTTTGTTGTATGCTCATGTACCTTCCTTTTGTTGCAGGAGTCAACAGAATGCCCAATAAGCTTACATTTCATGCAATAGGAGAGATTCCCCTCATAAACAATTGGCTGCCAATAACCTTGGTCCTTGGTTCTTCCAATCCAAATCTTATCCGGAAGACTCTTCGAGATATCCATCTCTACACAAATCCTTGCTAAACTTGGATGTGAAAGGGTCATTGTTCTATCATCAGCTCTCAAGTAAGTCCCAAGACCAGAACCAATCCTCTTCTGAAAAGAGGGAGTGAAATAGTGTAATGGAAGATGTCTTAGTTGTAGCCACACTGGAATTTTGCAGCTATCCTTCCTGAAGCCAAAATCCGCAGTCCATTGGAACAACCTATAGTAAGTGCTATCCAGCATTCTAGATTCCCTAGACAGAGCTCTCACTTTGTCTTCATGAGTCTTCAGATAGATCATCACATGCCTCGGGTCAAGTAGGCCAATCTGGAAATCATTCCTCAATTGCCAATGATTAGCAATATGACCCCTAATCTCTTGGAGGCTTGGCCTGTTCACAGAAAATTTCATAATCAATGTGTGGCCAAAGTTTTCAGCCATGGCCTTATCTTCATCCGGAGTGAGGTATATTGCCGGCCTATTGTCAAGAGACATAGGCTTTTGGTCATCCAAGATTACATCTTGGACCATAGGGGAGAGTTTTGGATTGAGGCAAGAAGAAGGAGACTGCTTAGCAACCAATGCAGCAAAGGATAGTTGCGGATTAGGTTTAGGGTTTGGGCTAGGGTGTGCGGCTGCATGGGGATTAGGGTTTGAGGGAATGGACGAAGGATGTGCATGGCTGCATTGAAGAGAATGTAATAAAGGCGCCGCCGTAGGGTTTGATGAAGAATTAGGGTTAGGGTTTGCATGGGGAGATAACGATGGGAAGAAAATCTGCGGATGAAGGGATGGATAGGGAGAGAATGACCAAGTGGGGATGGTGCATGGATCAATAGCACCACCAGGATCTGGTGGCTGGATGGCCATGAAAGGGTGGCCGGAGAAGACCTAAAGAAATCGCACCTTGACTGTGTGTATTAGTGTGTTTTTAAGTGTCTTCCGGTATACCCTCTTTCCCTCTTCATTTGGCTCCTTATTTGTGAACTATGAGTTTGAAACATTATCTGAATATTATCTAAAGCAATGTTTACAATTAATCAGTTAAGTGCTACAAAGTCGAGTTGGTGCATCAGGGGGACAATGTAATTTAGTTGAATGGCATTTTGGTAAATTGGATGTGATTATGGAACTCAAGAATTATCTGTGCTAGGTGTAGAAGAATGGGTAGTTCATCCCCAAATTAGTTCATTTCTCCATCTTCTGCTTTATCTTTAAAATGTAATCAGAAATGTCAGATCTAAAGCAGTGTATACAATTAATCAGTTATTTGCTACAAAGTCGAGTTGGTGCATCAGGGGGACAATGTAATTTTGTTGAATGGCATTTTGGTAAATTGTAAGTGATTATGGAACTCAAGAATCATCTATATTATGTGTAGAAGAATGGGTAGTTCATCCCCAAATTAGTTCATTTCTCCATCTCCTGCTTTATCTGTAAAATGTAATCAGAAATGTCAGATCACTGTTTCCCTCCTGGATGAATTTTACATTTTATATCAAACCTCATAAATGCCTTGAAATGATCCGGACATACAAATAATTTTCTTAGGTACTCCAAGCAGATGAAGAGAAGTGCAAACTTATATTCTCTGAAAAAGAAGCTATGTGGTCAAGGTTTTCCCAATTAGTTAATGTAGGGGATGTTTTTGAAGCAAGGGTAGGTGCTCTCGAAGATTATGGTGCTTTCGCTCACTTGCGTTTCCCAGATGGTACGCACTAATTTTAATACATTTACTGCAGTTTGAATGTATATCTTTGGCTTACTGAAAGATTGTAATGTCTTGAGAATATCATGATACAGGTAATTATCCTCTATCTGGGCTCATACATGTGTCGGAGGTATCTTGGGATTTTGTTAAAGATGTAAGAGATGTCTTAACTGAAGGTGAAGATGTAAGAGTCAAAATTCTTACAATAGACAGGTATTTTGCATTATTGCTATAAATTTTCTGGTTGTTAAGCAAATGCTGCAATATCTTGTTCACTTTTAACTAAATCACTAAATACAGTCAGCATACTTTATGAACTTAATTCTATTATGTATTGGAAAACCTTACTGTAATTTGTAAAGCTACATTTCCTTGTCAATACTAAACTAGTAACATGTATATATTCTGTCGTTGAAGCTTTTTTTCCAGTTTAAAGTGAATACAATTTTAAAAACGATGTTTGAAGCTGTCAGCACTGAAGAAGGGTTGTTCCTATCATGTAGGGCGGTTCACTTAAACAGTCCGTGTCTATGTTCTTTCTCTGTTTTATTTGTCTATTTTTGTTTCCTTTTGGATGGGTGGTTTTATTTCAATTTTCAACTAATAGGCTTGCTCATGTGCTGCAAATTTGTTCCTTGTTTACTATTTTAATTGTTTATAGCGCGTCGGTATTCCTTTCTCTCAAATACGTCGGTGACTTTTGGACATTCACACAATAGCAAATGTTTATTAGGGCTATTTGGTTACTGAAATTATTCCTCCCTCCTTCCAAAAAATCTTGTCCCACTTTCCCTCTATATTTGTCCCAAAACTCAATTTTTTAAATCAGGCTATTGAAATGAGCGAACTTCCTACAATGTTTAGGGATTGGAATTAAGACCTCTTCAACTATACCAACTACTCAAGGGGGTGTTGCGGTCAGCATCCTGATGTCGCTGTTAGCAACCATACACGGCCAAGGAATTGCTGGAAACTTCCTTGAAGATTTCCCTGTACCTGAAGCTGATGGCTATTTTTGGAAAAGTAAAATGACGATAAATTAAAATCAAATTGAAATCTCAACCACATGAGAAATAGAAATGAAATCCCACAGTATTGATTAAGTATTGAAAAATTAATCATGATGAGGTTATAGATCTATAATTTGCACTTCGGATGAAGACCCTCTGTCTACAGTGGTGGATTTCAAGTCTTCATTGTTCTAACACCTTCAAGATTAAAGTATATCTGACATTCTGGCGGAGGAGCCTTTGCCTGGCTTCTTCTTGGTGCTTACCGGCTGTGAGGTGGAGTTGTGTTAAATTGGTCTTTGCCCACCTTTTCTTTCTTTGTATCTGAAACAACAATCTAGTAAATCTACTCAAGGACATCAGTTATTTTTAATTTTTGTTTTTGTCAATGTGTGTGTTGTGTGTGTATGATAGAGAAAGTAAAGAGTGAGGTTAGATGAGAGAAGAGAAGTGAAGCGAGGGGGGGGGGGGACGGAGATGTTTTACATGTCTGAGAGTCGTGTGCAATTTCTATTTAGACAATGGAAAAGAAAATGCAAATCACTACTGCTTTGACCCTCAGTTGTTGAGAAGGTGACTTTTTCCTTTTTGTTTTGCAAGTATTTCTAGATTGCGTTCTCAAACAAGGTTATGGAGCTTGTTTTGATAGCATTACTGTAACTGTTTGTTTCCATTTCCATTCTCAGTTTAAAGATTTCACATTTACCATTATTTGAATGTTTATTAGTCAATTTGGGACCTCGTTTTTGATAATACAACTATCTTGCTCTTTACCATGCACAGAATTTGTTTCTGGTTTCTGGAAACAAATTAAAATTTTCTGCACGTGGAAAAAGGATTGAGCTGCAAATTTTAATACTAAGGGTCGTGGGATCACCTTTCTGCAACCCCTCTTTTCAAATTTTCATAGATGCACATCTACAGTGACTGCTCCAATATAATAATCAAATGACATGTATTCGTGCATCTACATACACATGAATGGGGAGAGATGGAGACTGTAATCACTGATATTTGATATAATGAAGCACAAGCACTATTGTCAGTGGCGCTTGCAGTGTTGGATACTTATGCTGAATGCTGATTATTTTTTTCTTCTTACTTTTGTATTAAACGAATGCTGATTAAGAAATGGCTACATGTTGTACATAACCTAGTTTATGTATCAAAAAAGTAATTTTCTTTTAGAGGAATTTGTGAATTCTAGAGTTGTTTTAGTGGAATGGGAAGACAGAACATCCATGAATATGTAGGGGTTGATTTCATCAATGAAGATGGAAAATCACATGTCGATATCTCCTTCATCTACTTGAAGCATTTATCTATATTTTGTATTTGAGATGATTTTAAGATCATTCAAACGTATGCTTTCCATATTCATCCCATGTCTCCTCTACAACTTTCTCCATTGTTATATCTTGTTTCCTTAGTGTGAGATAAATATGTGAATGCATATTTCCATCTCCTTAGATGAATTAATAATCTTAACTTATGTAGCTCATTGTTGTTACAATACCTCCTCCCCTTACCCCCAAAAAGTATCCTTGCGTTTTCCTATCTCATTATACATTCTGGCTAAATCACTCTCAAGTTCATATCTAGCTTAAGGCGATGCCAGCTGTAGTCTTTGAATCTTTAGCTTGTGTATCAATAGCTTTCATAGTGTGCTTGACCTGGTGAAATTTTTCCATCTCTTTATTGTGTTGTTTCCATCATTAAATATGAAGTGCTAAAAGATGCGATCTTTCTGAAGGTCAAGTATTCCATGGAAGATGTATGTTCCTGATGCATTAAAGCCTGTGGGCCGGAAATGCAAAATAAATGAGAGTGTAGCTATCATCATCAGAAGGCAATATGTTGAGAGGACATTTGAGTGAAATGAAGAGAAAATGCAATAGACTACTAGATTTACCAGCATATTGAAAATAGTAAATAGAATAGTTAAAAAAAAAAAGTTAATCAGGATACTTGTCTAATCGTTTGACTTGCTTTTTTGGAGATATTTTCATTATACCACTTGAGAAAGTATGAATTTATCTTTTGATTTTTCCAGATTGAAAAGGAAAAGTGTACTTCCTCCTCGTGTGATTTTTCCAGATTGAACTTAATTTAGTTTGTATTTGTTTGGCTTACTAGCTGAATACTATGCAAGCTATGTCAGTTTATATGTTTCTGTCAATTTCACTCGGTTACCTGATTTGATGTAAAATTTATTCTTCTCCAATATATCAATTGTGCTAAGTTGGAAGCTTATTCCAGGGCAAGGTCAAGGATCACATTGTCAATTAAACAATTGGAGGAAGATCCCCTATTAGAAACTCTGGAGAAAGTGATCCCACAGGTGCATAATGGTGTTTTATTTTCTCTATACTCGTGTTTCTTTCAATGCTTCTTTATATGGTATAGTCAAGCAATTGATGACTATCACACTTGTGGGCAGGATGGCTCAGCTGTTCCCAATGAGGATGGAAGAGTTGGGTATGACATTGAGCCTCTTCCAGGACTTGAATCAATAATTGAAGAGCTACGGCAGGAAGAAGGGTATGCTTATGTTCTATCCTTGACTGGTTATGAGAAAAGAGTATTAAAATAGTGAATTATTTATGACTTCCGACTGTTTTATACTAGACGGAATGGATGTGTTCTAATGGTTGATTTTTTTTGTGTGTGATTTTGGAAATATTTGGTTTTTGATCAAGTTGTTGGTTTTTGGTTGAGTTATATATTTTGATAATGCCAAGAATACCCTTGTAAGAGAGAAAGGAGAGGAGAGAGAAAAATTGTAGTGGGAAGAGAAGAAGCTATATTGTGGAGATAAAAGGGAAGAGAGAGGAGATAGAAAAGTGTATTGGGAAGAGAAAAAGGAGGAGAGATGAGAGAGAAAAGTTGTATTGGGAAAAGAAAAATGTGGAAAGAGAAATAAAATAACGAATATAGGATGATAGGGGTATGGTAAAATAGTAGGTTATATACATTTTGTTTTGGGATAAAACCTAGGTAAAGAACAAGAATGCAAATTTTTTTCTCAAAAAAGCGTGAAAACCCACCTTCAGAACAGAACCAATGAAATCATTATATATCGTGGTTGTCCGTCTCCTCAGTTATTTGTATTTGAAATCTTAAGTCTAGTTCCTGATACTTGGTGTTCCTCATTCAATTATAAACAATCCTAGGACTGTAATTTATCACCTGACAGTAAGCGTTAAAATACTCAACTCAACCGAAATCAACTTTATTCTGATCACCCGGGCTCGGCAACATTTTTTATTTTTCTTAAAGAATTAAGGGGACTTGTTTATTTTTGAAATAATGCCATAAACGGTTACAAAGTGCTTGAAAGTATGCTTATCTAGGCTAGACCAATAATACCTACCTCTTGTGAGGTTTGTACACCCGACCGCTCCCTTGAGAGAAGTCGGCTGGTGCCAGTGGAGCTAGAGCTCCTTAGTGGGCTCGGCTTTATGAATCATTTTCCGCTTTTCAATACGGTGAGATTCAAGGTCATCAGATAAGACCCAATCCATCATATCCTTCTGAATTATGGATGTTCAGATTAGTTTTGGTCTTCTCCTATGCCTGGCTTTATTGAGGTTATTATCATCGCATCTTAACAGGTGCACTAAGAGGTAGGGGTGTTCATGGTTCTGTTTGGTTGATTTTATACACTTTTGGTTGAAATCACAACCAAACCAAAAACTCAGTTTCTTGAATTTTTCAAACTGTAGCAAACCCAATCCTCATATAAAATCGGGAAGACGGTTTCAATTTTTTCGGTTCGGTGTGGCAATTTTTCGGTTTTGAGCCAAATGTCAATTTTGTGTTAAATTTTAATTTTGTATCTCAATAACAGTTGGACTGTCATAGATTTTTAACACATCTTATGCACAATGTGTTCATACTTCTGGCATTTTTAAACTAGAAATGACACTATATAGATAAATTTGTCAGGACAAAAAATCTAGGTACAAGCCTACTAATTACAAGTAAATAATAATACAAGATAAAAACATAATCATTCCTTGGAAGTTTCGTGGCTACTCGCACTCACATGGTATAGGTTTGTGTATTATGTAATAAAGTTATAAAAGAATAGTGGGAAACACGTCCGGACCCAAACCAAAAACTCGGGTGTGTGCAATTTTCAAAGTGAAATCAGTCCAAAATGTTATTATTATTTTTTTTAAATCACTCGATTCGGTTGGTTTGGTCTGTTGGTTTGATTTTTCAATTTTTTGCACAGCCTTACTAAGAGGCCAACGGTGATGAACCATCTGAAGAGACTCTCTTTTATTTTCTCTACTATAGGGGAGGGACTTTAAACTTCTCCCATGTTTGTTCATTACAAAAAAAGTATCCTTTCTAGTCTTTACCACACGGACATCTTAGCATTTGCATATTCAACAACGAAGTGGCCCGACACTCGGTTCTCGACAATAGCGCTGGCTTTTAGATGCCTGCAAGATATTGTTTTTAATTTAACCACTATATGTGGTCACATAAGACTATGAATGCACCCTTCCATCCTGATTAATGATTGACATCATCCCCTATCTCTCCATCCTGATTAATTATTGATCCTAAGTACCTAAATTGTTGTCTTTTGGTATTTCTTGATTGTCTAACCAAAATTTCTCTATTAACACCCCTTTGACAGCTAAACTTGCGTACCATCATGAATAAGAATTGATTGACATCATCCCCTTATCTCCTTCTTGATTAGTATGTGGTACCTAATCCTAATCCTAATCCTCCAAACCCTAATCCTTCTAAACTATCCTTCGCGGCAATGCTTGCCAAGAGATTTTGCTGCACAATGCATTAATCTGCACCTCAGGCTTTGTGTGAAAAATGTGGAATTGAATGAGCAAAAACCAAGCAAGATTAAAGATAGACCTGCCATCTTCTCTAATCTAGAGGAGGACAAAGCAGCGACCGCTAATTTTGAATATACCCTAATCATGAAGTTCTCTATGGGAAGACCTACAATGCCTGAGATTAGGGCTCATATTGATGACCATTGGAAGCTCACGGGTGCCTTTCAAATTGGCTTGTTAGACCCAAGACATGTTATGTTATACTTACAGTCCCAAGAAGACAAGGTAAGAGCCCTTTCCCGTGAATCAAAGATGATAAACAAATCTTATTATCGTCTGTTTAGATGGACTTCTGATTTTGGATTCTGGAAGGATAGTACTCAAATTGATGTATTGGTTAAGCTTAGATACTTACCCCTTCATTACTTTACCCCCTTCTTTCTGAAGAGGATTGGTTCTGGACCGTGCAACTTTCTTAGAGCAGATGATAGGACTATGACTTTGTCAAACCCTAGTTGTGCAAGAATTTGTGTGGAGATGGATATCTCTAAATCACTTCCGGATTGTATTTGGATTGAGAGAACTAAAGAGGATGGTTACCGGCAGTATGTTGAATATGAAGGCAATCTCTTCTTTTGTCCAAAATGCAGATTGATTGGCCATGGTCTGGAAACTTGTAACAAGAAGAAAACTATCCAAGCTAGTGTGCAGGAGGCATCCAAGACTCAAGAGATCAATAAGACATATCCTAAGGGGAAGGAAGATGGGGAGAAGAGGTCTAAACCTGCAGTGCAGAAGGATATATTACCAAAGAAGAATGGAGAGGACGGTACTATTGGTGGGAAGACACAATGGAGGCAAGTTCATAATGCAAAAGGAGCTTCTTCTTCAAAGGCAAGAGGGGAGAGGAATGCAGTCACCAAAACGAACTCTTTTGCTGCCCTAGCTACTCAGGAGGAACCAATGACTATGACTGAACCAAGGGAAATGGAAAGAATTAAACATTCTGTTCAGGAAGAGGATATGTGCACTAGGAGGGAACTAGTTCAACCAATTATAACTCCTAATCGTCAAGTGAGTCTATGGAGGGGGGTTTTGATCCAATGATTCAAGAGGCAAAGGGATTATCTTTCACTACAGGTGAGACTCAGAATGCGGATTCTCTAGTAGAAAGAATTGAGGTGAGACTGGCAAGGTTGAAGCAGAAGTATGATCCACAAGCCACTCTTCGGGTAACCTCTTTTAGTTTTCCAATGTCTACAATTCTGTGGAATGTTAAGAGGTGTGGATAGTAAAAAGACCATGGATTATCTTAATCTTTTGGTTAGACAGCATAATTCCTACCTTTTCGTTGTTCTTGAACCTAAGGTGGATGGTTATAGAATTGATAGTGTGGCTAGGAGATTACATTTCCCTAATAGTTTTCATATGAATCCTATTAACATGCATATATGGTTAATCTGGAAGTCTAATATTGATATTTTAGTAGTTGAAGTCTCAGCTCAATCCATCTGGGCATTACTCAAGGTGTGGAGAGGACTGTCTTGCCACTTTTGTATATGCTAAATGCAAGGAGGAAAGGAGAGATTTGTGGCACCACTTACAGGATTTGTCCTTCAGATTTGACACTAAATGGCTTGTTGCTTGTGACCAGTGATGCTTCATCCCCATGAAAAGCTTAGGGGAGGGGGATTTGATTTTGGTAGCAGAGATGAATTTGCCAACTGTTACATAACTATTACATAACTGTGATCTCATGGATGTTGGGTATGAGGGCAGCATCTATACTTGGTGCAGTGGTCACCCCGGTATAGCAAGGACTTGGGAAATGATTGATAGAGTGTGTGTCAATGGCCTCTACAATAGATAACTACTTGCCATTACAGTCACTCATTTGTCTAGAACTGTTTCTGATCATACTCCTTTGCTAATTCAATTTGAGGAGTCTTGTAAACCTAAAGGGTCTTTCAAGTTTATGAAGATGTGGATGGATGACCCTCAATTCCCTGTTTTTTTGTCAGCGCAATGGAGTAGGTTTGTTTCTGGGGATCCTTTGTTTGTTCTTCATAAGAAATTGCATTACCTAAGGATAGAGTTGAGGTTTTGGAACTGAGAAGTGTTTGGTCATGTTGACAAGAAATTGGGTTATTGTCGAGATCAGATATTGCAAATGGAAGATCAGATTTTGCAAATTGGGATGACATGGTTCCCAGGAGGCTTTTAGATCTCAACAAGGAGCTTCATCAATTAACAGAATGGAGTTCAGATTTATTGAGGCAAAAAGCTAGAATCAAATGGCTTAAAGAAGGAGATAGGAATTCAACATATTTTCATGCTACTTTAAAGGAGAGACAACAGTTTTCCAAGCTTAAGCTCAAGTTGGAGGATAGTAGTTTAACTTTTGATCCAAACAGATATGAGAGATGGTTGTTGCTCACTTTTCTGCCATGTTCACCTCTTCTCCTCATAATATTGATGATACCTTGTTTGTCGATTTTCCTAGCAGGCTCATGGCTCAAGATAATGATGTTCTTACTAAGATCCCTTCTATGGATGAAATTTGGAGAGCTGTTAAGGATCTAAATCCTGATAGTGCCCCTGGTTTGGATGGTTTCACAGGCCAATTCTATTAGGGTTGTTGTGATGCTATTAAATGTGATGTTTTTGCAGCCATTGCTGATTTTCTTCGGGGGGAGTCCTCTTCCGGTCCTCTTCCTCCACGTCTCACATCTACCTCTATTGTCCTTATTCCTAAGGGTAAACATCCCACCTCTGAGTGATCTCAGGCCTATAAGTTTGTGTAACTCTCTTGTACAAGGGAGAAGTATTCATGAAAATGTTACTATTGCTTAGGAGCTGGTCGGATAGAAAAGTTAGAGGGGGAAATCTTATTCTCAAATTAGATATGTCTAAGGCTTATGATAGATTGGAATGGAATTTTCTTCTTAAAGCAATGGCAGCCATGGGGTTTGATCAAAAGGTTCGCAGGATGATTCATAGAGTGTTGAGTTGTATTTATTACTCAATCAGGATAAATGGGAACTCTTTTAGTCATTTTCAATCTCTGCAAGGGGTGTAAGGCAAGGAGACCCTCCGTCTCCTTTGTTATTCATTATTGCTCGAGAGGTTTTATCTTTTAATCTTAACAAAGCTGTGAGAGACGGTAAGCTGGGTTATTATCATCAAGGAAGAAACACTTTGCCTATCTCCCATTTAATCTATGCAGATGATTCGGTAATGGGGGTAGAGATTCTATTCTGGCTTTGAAAGAAAGTGCCTTTTATGTGTCAGAGAGGAGATCTTCTAGATATATCAATATACTGAAATTTATATCAGGCATGGTTCATGGTTCTCTTCCAATGAAGTATATGGGCATTTCCCTCTTTAAAGATAGAGTGAAACGAACATACTTTGAGGAGTTGGAACAGAAGTTTATAAGCGGGGTTCAAGGTTGGAAAAACAAGGTTATTTTAAGAAGATCAAGAAGAAGATCAAGAAGAAGAAAAACCAAGGAAAGAAGATCAAGAAGAAGAAAGAAGCAGATCGTGTCGCTCCCCTTCAGGACTTCCTTCCGCCAACATCCCACCCTTCGGCGACCCTCCAGCTACCCTCTATTACCACCGACGACTGCAGTACTTACAGGTATATTTTTTCTTTCTTTCATTTCTGCTCTTCTCTTCTTCTCTCTTCTTTCTTCTCTTCTATGCTGTTCTTCTTCTTCTTTTCTCTGTACTCTTCTTCTTCTTGTCTTCTTTCCTTTTGGTTCTCTTCTTCTTATTCTCTTCTTTTTTACTTTCTCTTCTCTTCTTTTTTATTCTACTCTTCTTTTTTTCTCTTCTTTACTGATCTTCTCTTCTTTATTATTCTGCTCTTCTTCTTCTTGTTCTTCTCTTCTTCTGCTCTTCTTATTTTCTCTTCTTTTTTCATTCTCTGCAGTCTGCAGTCTGCTGCTCTTATTCTTCTTTCTGCAATTTTTTGTCTTTACAGTCTGCTGCTCTTATTATTCTTCTTTTTGCTATTTTTTCTCTCTCCTCTGCTACAAACTACATGTGGAAGAAGATGGTGATGATGTATTTGAAGATGAAGATTGATATTAGAATCTCAGGGTTGAGATTTATTGCCCTTTTGTTTGAACTTTTGATTTCTATTTATGCTTGTTTATACTGATCGATTGCATGTTTAGAACATTTTTTTTTCTATTTATGATTAATAATGTTGTTTTAATTCACTACTTGAATTTAATTTATTGCTTATGTTGATCTTGTGTATAGACTATATTGATTTTTTTTTTTTTTTTGTTTTTTTTTTTTTTTTTTGGCCACAGGGAATTTAAAA